>JAYMFT010061606.1:0-14890 GCA_038088735.1 Panulirus argus | reverse complement strand
TATATATATCACACTAGTCCGTGATGGCAGTTATGAAGGTGAAATCGCATTCAACAGGAGTTCTTAGGGTTTTATTTAACTTGTAATTTATCTATACATGTGGCACGACATGATTCGTGGAGACAATCCACCTCATCAGGTGCCAAATCTTAATAAAGCTATTTAAATCTTACATCACACCAGAAGCACCGTCCACCCTCTACCTTCACAGACACCCTCTTTGAAAGTAGGGGGTGGACGGTGCTTCTGGTGTGATGTGAGATTTAAATAACTTTACTAAGATTTGGCACCTGATGAGGTGGATTATCTCCACGAAGCATGTCGTGCCACATGTTTAGATACTCTACAAGTTAAATAAAACTCTAAGAACTCCTATTGAAGAGCGATTTCACCTTCATAACTGCCATCACGGACTAGTGTGATAATCATATCTACATCTATATCTATATATATATATATATGTGTGTTTGTGTGTGTGTGTGTGTGTGTGTGTGTGTGCGTGTGTGTGCAAACCAACAAAAGCTCCTACTCGTGGATGCTCCATGACCAACTACTCTTTCATCTGTTATCATCAGTTCAGGAAGAAGTATTTTTCTTCCCCTGTGATCCCTTGCGACGCTCTGCGTGTGTGAGCGCCCCAGAGCCCCGAACCAGACAGAGGAAGTCACTTACTCGCCCTGGCTGCCTGACGCTGATCCTTTTAGCTGAAGGCCAAGCGTCCTGGCGCACGCTACACAGGCGGATAGGCTCACGCGTCTGATTATGATGTGCCTACTTCATACACACACACACACATATGTGCTTACCTGGCCGAAACTGAAGTATGTGTAATTCACTTATTTCTAATGCAGGGGTGAAGGATTTCTACACTCGTAGAACCTAATCTCTTGGCCATATACTACTGCCAGAGAATTTTTTTATTTCTCATACTGTCCACATTAACCATGTATCCACAACTTTTATATTATAATAGTGTCTCACATCTTCTCTAACAAGTTTATTGTTTTATTTCGTGTTTTGACCACTGGTTGTTCTTTCATTATATCTTTCTAAGAACTGTTCATCAATCAGTTTCAGAAACTTAAAAGTTGTGATCATGTCACTCCTCCTTCTCTCTTTCTTGATGAGCAAATATAAGACTTCTAGCCTTTCCCTTTAATAGAGCTTTCATAATTATGGTACCATCTTTGTTGGTCTCATCTGGACCTTCTCTATTAGCTTTTTGTGGTCTTTTTTTCCTAATCTGTGGTGACCAGTCATGAGAAACATAATCTAGTTTTTGCTTTATGCAAGATGTGAACAGCTTTTTACGTCTTCTGTGTACGATGTGAACAGCTTAAGTAATTCCTTGTCCATGAACTTTACATGCACCTCAAATACTTGCTGGCAGACAGTCGGTTAACTTAATTATGCTCCTAAATGAGACCCTGATGATGATTTAGGGACAATGTCCATTTCCAAATCTATTTCACAGCCAGCTTTTTTCTAGCTAGGTGATTTCTCATCGAGGCGTTCTTTCATTGGAACCATCCTTGTTACATTTGCTCGGGTGAACTTCATCAACCATGTATTAGGCCAACTCTGGAGTCTGTCGAGTTCCCCTTGTAACTTGGTGTAAATTTCCGATATTTTCATTTCCCTCGTTATCTTGCATCATCTGCAAAGATACTCTGATACGAGTCTATACCCTCTGGCAAATCACTTAAACAAATCAGGAGTAATGGAACAGAACAGAACAGACTACATTTTGAGAAGAATGACTTGACTAATATAATATCCTGTCCATCCCAGGCGTCTTTCATTTATTCCTACACGGTGATCTAGTTTCTGAATCAGCCTCGCATGCGGCAGTGTGTTAAATGCTTTTTGGCATTCCAGATACAAATCATCCACCCTGCCGTCTCTTTTTCCCATTAGTGAGCTCACTTTCTCGTAGAAAACTAAGAGGTTCTTACTTATGACCTTCATTCACCTCAAATCATGTTGAATCTTACAAAGGTAATTTCTTTTTTCTGGGAGATAGTTCATATGCTTAATAATTTTCTTTTCCAATACCAGACAGACAACATTCGTCATAAAGATCGGTCTGTGGTTCAGCGCCTCCACTCGGTCTTCATGTATGAAGTTTGTCCTTTTTCACTCCCTTGCCACTTTACCTCTCTCCAGTGACATCTTGAATAGCACTTCAAGAGGTTTGGCAAGCGTGTTTGCACACATCTTCAACACGCGGGGAAATTTCGTCAGGACCATGAGCTTTGTGTGGATCTAGATCCTCTGACATTTTTATATATCTCGGTGTATTCTAAGATTCTCCCCTCCTCACCCAGCACACACACACACACACACACACCCTTCCACCTCATTGATGTTGAGTCTGTAGTGTCTTCAACCTTGAAATCACTTCTGAACTTTTCATTTATATTCTTACATATCCTTACGCAAAATTCTCAATAACTCTTCCCTTTTACCCCCTAAGCCTGATGAGCTGATCCTTAACAAACAATTTACTGATGAATATTTGGAAAAGTTTTGGGTTTTCTTATGACTTGTCCACAATATTTATTTCCAAGTTTTTTTTCTTTTGTTCTGCTTTCCTCATCCGGCTATACTCTTTCCTTGCTTTCTTATATCTTATAAATGCTAGCTGACTAGAACGTTCCCTTTATCTTTGTCACTGTCCATCTTGAAGCTACCTTGTTTTTTGATATTTTTAGTGAAGCATCCCTCCCTCTAGCTTAACCGTCACTCTACATTTCAGGCTAGAGACATCCACGTCCCTGTCCTTTCACCACAATACTCGGGTCATAGCTATGGAATTCTAAGTCCCATCTTGTGCTACAAAAGAAAAATCAAGTTTTATGTAGTTTCCACGATTATGTCTCTTCTTCAAGTCCTTTTAACTTCCTCATTTACCACATAGTCAAATGTAGGCATTATATGATCACTTTTCCATTTGGTGTATCACATATGATAGTCTCAACATCCATGCTAGTATATGAGAAGATAAGATCTAGTTATGATGTTTTATCAATCCTTCTCATTTCGCTGTGACGCCTGATAAGCTGGTATTGGTAATCTTCTCGTACGCAACCTAAGAAACTGTGTCTCCACGAGAATCCAAATTCCCCTAATGTATCTCTTTATGACTGAGTTCCCCCATTATCAGAATTTTGCCTTCTCTAAGAAGGTCATTCTCTACTGCTTCATCTACCACCCTGATTGTCCCTTCGTCGGTATAGTTGCACAACTGTTCTGGATCATCAAAAATCCTTTAGAGGATTATATAATACCAGCACCACTTTGCACTTCTTTTCTGTAATTACCGTTCCCATTATGTGTTCTCTGAATGGGCTGTCTACTACTACTATATCCTGACACTTAAGTTTATCTCTTATCAGGAGGGCCAGTCTTCCTCTTCCTTTGTCTCTTCTTTCCCTCTATGCTGTCGTGTATCGTATCTCTCTGGGCCGAAAAGATGAGATCATATCTCTTTTGTAAGCTTTATCCCCAGCACTCCGTTGACATCAGGTCTGTTTTCCTTTATGTGAGCCTTAAATTCCAGCTCTTTGCTACTCACTATTGATCCATTAGCATTCGTATACATTACTTCCAGTCTGACACCTCTGCGTTGATGACGTGGGTGTTTCAGCCTTTGCCTAATTTGGTGTCTTCTGTTTCCTCTTATTCATTATCTTTTGCATTTCTGCCTTTCTTTCCTCCATCATTTACGTTTCATGTGTATCCTACTGAATTCCGCATCGTTTTCAAGTAGGTTTACCTGACTAAGTACCTCCTAGATAGATGGCGCCCAAGCAAACGGAACCGTAATTGGTTGTCCCTCTACGTCCTAATTTTATCCACCAGTTCTTCTTTCTTGTATCACATATATTACTTCAGGCAAATTCACAGCCACCATCGATCTTACAATAAGCAGTTCTTCCTTTCTCCTGTCCTTTCTATATGGTGTACGATCATCCATCGTTTATCAACCTTACTAAAAGCTCCATCTTTGGTGCCGCCCACTTCATGGTTAAGACTATCACTTATGATTCGTCAAAAAAAAATGAGTCTTTGGTTTTCTCTATAATCTCACATTTTACTTAGAAGCACTGATCCTGTATACTCTACACTTTACAAAACTTTTCATCTACTGGACCATAAATCTCCCTGATCGTTCTCTCTCCAAGACTACATATCTTTATATCCACAAATTCCCTCAATCTCCTGTGCACATCTGTTGAAATGTCCCCAGGGTCTCTCTCTGTCCCACTGCATCAGTCATTCTGTTCCGAGTCTGCTGACCAGGAACTTAAGCTGCTTTTTCTCAACCTCTCCTCCCTGCCCACTACTATTTTCAGTCGGGTCCGTACCCTCATGTTCAACATTCTCTGGGGCATCTAGAATAGCACCTTCAGACATTTCCTGCCCTTACATCATTGTACCACCTTTCTTTTCTTCTCCTTTCATTTGAACCTCCTTGCCTGATGCGAAATCCTAAGCCTTAAGTCCTGAGTTCTTCTCTCATCTAACGCGACACCACTCATGGTCCGCAAGTTGATAACTCTTTTCATTTTATTCTCCTCGAGCTGTGTTAATTTCTAGTCCTGTTCTTTTTGATAATTTCGAATAACATTTCCAAACTGGACACACACACACACACACATATACACAAGCACACACACACACACACACACACACACACACACACACACACACACACACACAAGCACACACACACACGCAGAGGTGCAGATATGTGCTCTCTGGACTCGGTGAAGCTCTGCTCAAGATTCTGGAAGGTTTAGTTTCCAGTAGGCCTATCATGTACAAGTAAAGGGTGAGAGAGTTGGATTTGTAAATAGGCCTCTGAATAATATCACTTTTGCATATTAAGCTTGACTCTGCAAATTGTAAGGAGTTCAGTAGTTATGAGAGAAGGAAGACATCAGCTTTCATATCGAATACTTACAGTGTTGCCAGCCAGAGCAAAGCAAGGTTTTGAATTACTGTGTTCTTAAAAGAAATGCAACCAACACACACTGTAAGTGGCTGACATGGAAGGGATTGAGCAAGTGTGTTTAGAAATCAACGTAAAGAAGTGCAACAGTGAGTAGAAAAATAAATGATAAAATATTTGCAACAAAAAAGCACATTGACAAAGGATTATCCGAAATATTCTCTGGATAAATCCTATTTGTATGCCAGTAGGTTGTATACTGTTATATTTGCTATTATGGGGGAGCTATTTAAGACCTTTACCACTGCCTGTACCGAGAGAATAAGAGAACGGTAAAAGAAAGCCGAGTAATTAGTCCAATTTAGACCACTAAGGGCGGCCAGGTTAAACCTTTTACCACACGATAAAGCTGTGCATCTTTTTTTTCTTTCTTCTTTTGCTCATGATATTCGCCAGAAATAAACGAGAGTCTCATAACCAGGAGGTTGTGACAAGATCCATAAATAGACAGCGAGAGGAAGGGATGAAACATGTAACGCAAGGGGATGTAAATTTGGAGATGTTCGTTGAAAATAATCAAAAACCATTAATAAGAATTAACACAAGTAGAGGTGGAATAAAGAAATTTGGGATCAATTCAAGGGTAATGAGAGGCGTCATGAGATGAGAGTGAACTCAATGGATTTGAAATGAAAATGAATGATCATGAACACAGACTTTCATCAGTTAAGGGGTTGATAGAATACGTAACTAGAGCAAACAAGGCAGAATCATCAAAGAGCAGGAAAGGTCAGATAGGACTATTCTAGATGTCTCAGTGCAGTGCCCCCTTACCTTTCTCGTTTGGTGTACGCCTTTGCCTCAGTGTAAAGCATTACCAAAACCCCCTCTCATTCGTGGCTTATTTTCTTTATCAGGATGAATTCCTTTATTTTCCTTTTTTTTTTTCTTTATTGCTTCTGTGCTGATAAACCTTGCCAAAATAATGGAGCTTCGAGCGAAAGTTAGGTGCCAGAGTAGTGGTCTGCTTAAACAAAATAGACCATTGGCAATATACCTTTTGCTCCTCGAAATATATCTCACGTAACCCTCAATGAGGCTTCACGTACCCCACTGATGAGGCTTTATGTACCACTCGGGCGTCCATGGACCCCAGGTTGGGAGCCACTGTCCTAGATCTGTTGAACAGGAAGGAATGCCCAAAATACAGATGACAGACACTACTGAATATAATAAGGTGCAGATCCTTGTGGCTTGTCAGTAGACTCGGAGGGTGTTGAATAACGAAGCGGGACACGAACCCGGGGACTCTGAAACTAAGGTGCCGAAGGGTATTGAGTGAAACTTTGGATAGAATGATATGTACTGTTTAGAGACAGAACAGTCAGCATAATCTCTGGTCCGGAAGATGAGGTGTTCGGAAAAATGTAGATCACATAGGATCACTGCGAGCTAGCAAATAAGGAGATTATGGAGAAAGTCACAGGCAAAGGGGTTGATGCAATTTCTGTGATAAAGAGAAGACGACGACTTGGTGGTTGTAATCAAGAAATTGAGGGACAACCAATTATGGCTGCATTTGATTTGGAATCGCCCAGCTTGGAGGTATTTAAGCAGCCTACGAAACTTAAAGACAAGGTGAAATTCAGCCGGGTATTCATCAAGAGTGACAAACCGAAAGAACAGAGGAAAAGATCAAAGAACACAGTAAGAAAGCAAAATGCGGAAGACGCAAGATGAGGCGAAAAGATAAGCCAACCTCGCGGGTACCGCAGATGCCAGTAATGTTGAGCGACGGTAATGTTAGACTGAGAGCACTTGTATACAAATGCTGATGAATTAGTAGTAAATGGTGAAGAGCTGGAATTTAAAAATCGTACGAAAGAAACCACATCCAATATTGATGAAGTTGTGGAAATATAGCTTCCTCAAAAGGGGCACATGATAGTAAGGAGGGAAAGAGATAACGAAGAAGGAATATTATTTCTCCTGATAAAATACAACCTTAAGTTCCAGGAAATGGTAGATAACGGCCCATCCAGACAGTACTTACGTAATAGGTAGAGCAACTGTAGGGGAGACGTTCATAGTGGTGTTGATATCATATAATCCTCCAAAGAATTCTAACAAACCAGAACAAATTTACAACGACAACAACGAGGGAGCGACCGGATGGTACATGAAGCAGTAAAACGCGCACTTCTCACAGAAGGTAAAGTACTGACAATGATGAATTTCATTTCTAAAGAAACAGACCGGTGGAATTTGCTTTGTCGCTGTAATGAAGAATCCTGAAGACACGTGTTCTTAGGGTTCGAACAGGAAAAACTTCCTAATACCAGCGTGTCTGTGAACACACTGGGATGAGAGGGGCTCATATGCCGTCATTACCTGATCTTATGTTCACCCATTCTAGCATGGATACTAAAAAAGTGATCATGCAGTGCTAAAGGTTGATCATGTGTTCATCGAGGACGCTAAGAGAGCAGAGATAAGACGGTACTTGAAGACGAGATAGAATCTTGGAAACTGTACAAACCTCAATAATTTTTATGGTAACATAGTCGAGAAATAAAGCTCAGCAGCCAGAAAACTACGGTGAAAGGTTCTGTGAAATCTGCTGCGAATGACAAAGAACACTGGAAGTTCAAGAATGAAATACAAGGGAAAGGGTCAAGAAAGACGGAAGAATGGTATCCTCAAAAATATCAAGAAGCCAGGGAGCTTGGATATGTTCAGTTGCGATGATGTAGGTGGCACTCCAGCCAGCTAGCATATACGAGGTATAGAAGAGCAAAGAACGAATATAACAGAAAGAAAACCAGGAACAAAGAAACTTTAAAAAGAAGAAAAAAAGATCATTCTTTGAAAAGGAGAAGCAGTGTAGGCGATAGGATAAAACCCTGAGGAACAACACTATTCACGGGATAGGAAGGGGGAGGTCGCTCCATCGATGACTACTCCAGAAGAACGGCCAGAGAGGAGAGACTGCATGAAAGAACAAAAAAAGCACTGAAACTAAAGGAAAGGAGTTTAGAAAGCAAAGACTTGTGCTACACCCTGTCAAATGCTTTGGAGATGGTGAGGGTTACGACATAAGTTTCACTAAGACTCCTGAGGGAAGAGGACCAGAGGCGAGACACATTAGAGAGAGATTACCAGTTGACCCAATGCTGCAATTTCCATTTTGATGATCAAAAAGATGATGAAATTTGAATCTTAAGTGTTTGCGAAAGTGAGAATTTTAGAGAGGTTCAAAGACTTTAGAGATTTCTGAAGTGAGAGCAATGCCCCGGGCAATAGCTGAAGGGATTAAAGCGGTCTCCTTTCTTAGGGATAGGCTGCCTCAAGGCATGCTTCGAAGAGGAGGGGAAGAATCTGGGTTTCTAGACAGGGGCGAAATAGGCGAGCAAAGATTGGTGCTAGCTCAGAAACACACTTCCTAAGAACCCGAGGAGGTACGCCATCTGAGCCATACTCTTAACCCACCTGAAGATGAGAGAGTACTTGGAAGAGCCTGCACGAGGAGAATATAAGAGACTGTATTGATTCAGTAGGAGATGGGGAGGAGGATCAGATGTCGAATCATCCAAAGTTAGAAAAAATACGTACCTAAAGCATTAGCTTTATAAGTTGGAGAGTTATTGATCGACGAATCATATTGGAAGACTGGAAGAAATATTAGATTACAGAAGTTGTTGGCTATGTTTGTGGTTAGGATCCAAAAAGAATTTTTCAGCAGAAGCAGAAGTCAAGTCAGCACACTTCTTTTCTTGAAGGTGTGCTTGACTTTGCGACGAACAGCTTTGCAATGATTCCGAGCAGAAATGAAAGCAGACTGGATTTCTTGGGAAGGGACGAGTTTCATGGCCCGCTTCGCACCGTCCCTCATGTGACAGGCATCAGAGCAGGAGCAATAAAAGACATGACTGGGGGCTGTGGGCGGGGAGGGAGATTTAGAGGATGGGACGTAGGACTCTGTCTCAACCAGAATAACCTTTGCAATGTGTTCAGTATAGCGCGAGGCATCGCGACCAAAGAAGTGTTACTCATCCCACAGGAAGTCAGTAAACAGGTTGCGCAGAGACGACCGCTGAACAAGTGTCAATCTTGACGTTTCGAGGTGGGATAGAGGCTTGGCGTTCCCAGTGAGAAGTAACAGAAATAAGATTGTGATCCAAAGACCCCATGGGGGCAGAGCCGACTCATAAATAGTGGGAAGGTTCAGAGGTGGAAAAAAAAAGGTCAAGTGCATTCGGTGAGTGGTCGTGACTGTCGGGAACTCGGGTAGGGTGTTGAATTATATGTTCCAGATCGCTAAGGATGGAAAAGGAAAAGGCTTCGATTTCACCAGGATCATCCCCGTTAATGCCTAGCCAGCCTGTGTGATAAACGCGGAAATTCCCTTGCATAGACGATCTCAGTCAAATAATCCAGGAATTATATGTAGCTGAAGGAGTATATGGGGGGGGGGGATACACGAAACACAAAAGCAAGTTGATGGAAGGTAGAAAGATTTTGAGGCAGGTGGCATTAAAGTTTGAGGAGTCAGGATCCACAAGGCGAGCAATAAGTGTTTTTGTTTTACAGACGTCACAAAATCCTTCCTTGGAGCGGACACGATGAAGAGATCTTTGGCGGAGATTTGATAGCTCTGGGCTTCACACAGTAGAAAAAGGTCAGAGGGAGGGATTGATTGTAGTACGCTAATATGATGCCGTTTTTGGCGTGGCTGTATCAGTGAGAGTACAATCTCGTCAAACTACTTCTCACTGCAAAGGAATCCACATTACCCTGCTACTGGAAGTAGAGCAGCCTTGGGTTGTAAGTGCCTCTGGAGAGCTCTCCTGGGTAATTGTGATATTTCTAACTTTCCCAGGATTCTGCCTTAGAAAGAGGGCCTGAGATAATTATGAATGAATAAGTAAAACATTCGTTTTCATGTTACGGTATTTCTCTATTTCTTGTAAAGAAAAAATCTTTTCCTTTTTTTCTTTATTTGCCAAAAGTTGGACTTTCATATCATCGGTTTCCCAGTCATACCTAAGGACGCCAAGTGCCGCAGAGAACGGGTTAAGAGTTGACACAGTGTCCATTGTGTTACCAGTATACTATATTGCACATGTCTAGGAGGTAAACTATATACTGATAATTGTCGAAACTGCTTTCAAGTACGTAAACAAAGATAATCGACATTTAACGGCGTAGTCATTTAAAATCAAACAAACTGAGATATGTGTTACCAGTCTGGCCACATCATCATGTTAAGAAGGCATACAGATCTGAATAGAGCCAAAGAAAGTGCTAAAAAAGTTCTGTCTAACGCAAAGAAATAATTTACAGAGGATCATAATGATTTCAACATATGCCAGTCTTTGAAATTACGGAGAAAGCGATAGATATGCGGCTATTTGAAACTGAACAAGAATAGAGCCGGCGAAGATGACCCAAAGTCTATACAAAGTAATGGAAAAGTGGAAAAATCTAAGCAAAGAAATAACGAATGTCAAAAGCGAAGAACTTACGCGGCCGTTCGATCGAAAATAGTTTAAAAGATGGGGTTTCAGATGCGCAAGACTACCTTCACGGATATACATATATGCAATCCCTTCAGAACCAGCTCATATATATATATATATATATATATATATATATAAAGAGGCAATCGCACATTTACTTATATGCACTCTAAAATAGAAATATATAAACACAAAGATAACCATGGGTACGCGCTTGGCCGTACATAATTCTGGCTCTGTCTTTGCTCCAGTTCATTGTGAATGGGCGGAGAGGTTTGTTCTCGCAGCTGACGAATGTAAACAAAGGTGGCAGCTGCCGGGGAATCAGTGGAAGTGCCTGAGGATGCCAGGGTACGTAGGGTCCATAGTTATTGTCAGAGGGAACCTAAGAAACGATATTTATTGGAAGTGGATATAAGGGATTGAAAGCAACGCTTCATATGAAGAGGCAATTGCTGTGTTAAGAGAGAAGTTTTATGAGTTAAGGATACTGGTGCGTAATATCAAAGCGAAGGTGAATAAGATGGAAGCGAAAGTACATAATAGTGTGGAGAAAGTGAGGGAAATAGGGAGTGAAGTTACACAACAAAGCACTGCAAATATAAGTAAAGCTGAGGAGAAAATGGATGAGAAAATATATATATATATAGAGAGAGAGAGAGAGAAAAGGGGGAGTAGAAAAGACAACTGAGATAGTATCAAAGAAAGCATTGGGAGGCTGCAAACGAGGCGATGTCGTATCCTGGAGCTGTTTCAGGAAACTTGTGAACCTTTTTTCTTTATAAGGGTAACGAGGATTCAGATCTTAATGAACATGCGAACAACTAAGAATGTAGAAGATAAGAAGAACTGGAGGCGAGTGTGTCTGGGACGGAGGAGCATGGAATCACATAGAGGGAGTAAAAATAGATAGAAAATAACCTGATGGTTATGAAGGTTAATTCAAGTACCGTACGTGTACTTTACGTACGTAACGCAGATGGCGCTAAGGAATGTTATAGACTGGGATGTGTAACAAGGGAAAGACCAAGTCTGTTAAAGTAATATCTAATTGTGTCGTCCATTAAGGATTATAATGAAATGAAAATGTAATCTAGAAAAAGAATTAAAGGTTTATGAGAAAATACATTGAACCGAAGAGAGCTGAGGAGAAGACAGCATATAACTAAACATGATAAGGAAGAATGGCAGGTTAGGAAAGGAAATGAATTTACAGGTTTACGGAGGGTTGGGAGCCATGTTTTGCCGGTTTACTGTTGGATAGCAAGGGGGGAACTATGGAAAGGTAGGAAAGCCACAGTTCCACAGCAGTTAGAGGATCAAAGCGGAATGTACAGTGACGGTGATTGTAATATAGGAAGGAGAGAAATGAAATGAGATGTCTAAAAGTATTCTATATTATTGTATATGTTATATTCCCAAAAGATATCATAACTGCTTCATGAGCTTAAAAGAGATAACACTGGCTTAGTAAAAGTTAGCGAAACAAATTTGAATAAGGTGGTTAAGAAAGAGACTACGTCTCCTGGAGGGTACACTCTCTGGAGTGAAGACAGTAGAAACACGTGGGGTGGAGGCGTATTGTTACATAGAATGTGTTGCGTTGTGGAGACTGAATTAGTCAACCAAAAAGGTTTTGAGGAATGCGTGATTTTAAAGGTCACAACAGAAAAGAAAAATGATATTTTTCATTTCTTTATACTTGTTTGCCGTTCCCCAGAGAGTAATCACGAAACGCTGGTCACAGTTTATGGCACCTGGTGAAGACTGAATGAAGGCCGTGAAGATGACACTGGAACAGTGTGCAATAATTCTGGGCTGGGTGGTGGCCTTCAGGTGTCGGTGGATGAACGTGATCCACAGAGGTACTGAGGAGCATGGAGCTTGGGGCAGAGTTCCATTAAAGGCTTTTCAAGTTAGCTTCCATGCATGGAGGTCTCTATACGATGAATTACTTGGAGAAATATTTCGCTCTGTTTAAAAGTTCGGGAATATAACATCAAGCTTCCTATACTGATAAAATCGAATGTGACCGATTATGTGACGACGATTGTAATGAAAATGTTGCTGCTGGCCATCTTAGAGCAAGGTGCATAATTGGCTGTTTTGAGGATGTTTTATAGAACCAGAAACAGTACAATTAGGGTACTCGTATAGGGATAAGAGAAAATGGCGACGAAGATGGTACAAGAATTAAGAAAGATGAGTTACGGGAAAAGGTTAGAGGCCTCCTATTTGCCCTTCACGGATGACAGAAGAGTAAGGAGAGACCTGATATCAGTCCTTCAGGTTTCTGGTTAGAGAAAGTCATAAAAAGTCATGAAACTTCATTAATTGTATTCAGGGAAAATTTTCTTCAACAGCATGTCACTGACCACACTCGGACTGGAAAGAATGATTCAAGACCATTACTAAATTATGTCTTCACACACTCCTCCCATACGAATAACGGGGGGAGAGGGGGAGTGGGGGACCTGAAGACTTTATATTCTCCATTCTCAATGATCTCGAGTAAATTATCTCCCACCCCACCCATATTCCTGACCGCTGTTACCAGTCACTAATATTCTGGATCGGTTTTTCATCTCTGATGCTTCGCTCTTTATCTACACAATCTCGCCCCCTGTAGATTCACCTGATCAGACTCTCGTAAATGTAACTATCTTTAACGGCACCTTCCCCTCCAGCAGCCCCTTCTAAACGAAAATATTGGCACGTCAAAAATGACTGGAATAGCTTACAAATATTCTTTTCTGACTCTCCTTGGGTAGATTTCTGTCTCTCGTTATGTGATGATGGTTCTGTATCCGTTAAATGTATAGCAGAGGTTTTTGTTGCGGGAATGGAAGCATTTACCCCTTTTCCTCTAAGACGACCTCCTCTTCCAATCCATCGTTCAATCGTTCCTGTTCTGAGGCCATTCAGGCAAGGGATCAGGCATACCAGGCTTGGGAAAACTTTCCTTCCACCGACTGCCACTCAGCATTATCACTGCCCATCATTGCAAGTTCATATATCCAAAGGAAGTGTGATAGAGTCTCCTTGTCATCCACTGATAGGTCTGCATAGACTTTAGCTAAGGGCATCTCTAACAACTCCTGTCACTCTACCTTTCCGTCACTTTTCCGTTCTGACGGTACTAGAGCCCTTTCGTCCATAGGCAAAGCAACTCTCTTTGGTTCTCGTTGCACCTTTAACTCCACCTTGGATGACTAACATTCCTTCACCCCCTGATGCTCCTTTGCTAATCCTACACCCCTACCTATAATCTCTTTTCAAACTGTCCGAAAAGCGCTTCTCTCTCTGGACACAAAAAAAGGTTTATGGACCTGATGACATCCATCCCCGTGTACTGAAAAAGTGTGCCACTGAACTGACACCTGTGCTTGCTCGTCTGTTCCGTTCCAGTTTGAAAATTAGAAGTTTTCCTTCTTCTTGGAAGCATGAGTTGGTACACCCCCTTCCTAAGAACAGTGACCGTTCTAACCCCTCTAACTATCGTTCTGTTGCTTTGACTTCTACCATTTCCAACGTCTTTGAATTCCTCCTCACCTCCCATATCCTCAGAAATCTCGAATCTCAAAGTCATCCTTCTGATCACCTTAACACGAGATCCACTGATGATATTCATTTCTATCTTACTAATGTCTGGTCATCAGCACTGAAAGATTATGGGGAATGCTGTGTGGTTGCCCTTGATATATCCAAACCTTTTGACAAGGTGTGATATCGGGGTCTCATCTTTAAGCTTCCCTCTTTTGGTTTCCCTCACTCACTTTGCTCTCTAGTACATAGCTTCCTCTATGGCCGATCTATCTCAGTGGTTGTTAATGGATCAGCCTCTCCCTATTTTTCCATGACAGCGGTGTCCTTCAGGGTTCTGTCGTCTCCTACACTTTTTCTCCCTTGTATCAACGATTTCCTTTCTTTTTCAAATAACCAAATGCACTCACATGCTGACAACTCAACACTGCATTCCTCCACATCCTTCAAATCTGCTCCATCTCTCACTCTATCTGCTTATCTGCATCATCAGGACACAACTTCCTTATTAAATTCAGACTTGGACATGATATCTCAGTTGGGTAGACGAAAGTTGGTTTAATTTGATGCCTTCAAGACCCAGTATGCCCATCTCTCTATCGGAAAGTCCTTACAAGTTTCCTCTCTCCTTTGACGGATCTGTTATTCCACCTCTTGACTCAGTGAACATACTTGATATCATCATAACATCCACATTATCTTGGACACCCCACATTATGGGAATAGCTAAGTCTGCCTCTAAGAAACTGTTTGGATGTCGTAACTTTTTCTCTTCTGAACAGTAGCTACGTTTATACAAGGGATTGATTCGTCCTTGTATGGAGTACTGCTCCCACATTTGGGGTGGTTCTAACTCTGTTTCCTTACTTGA
>JAYMFT010061595.1:0-10818 GCA_038088735.1 Panulirus argus | reverse complement strand
AATTTACGAGATAGTGTTGCCTGACCGGCGGTCCATATGGAGGGCATTACGAAGCGGTCATGGTGCTAATTACCTATACAAGACTGGTCTCAGCGGGACAAATTCATTACGACATTTACTAGGGCTAATAACGCAATTAAAATTACCTTTTGTTCTCCCTCAACTCGGCGATCAGGGAGGAGGATGTATAAACCAGTGGACTACAACTGGTCCACCCTTCCTAACTTTTCCTCCTGGCACCGGAATATATGGTTAGCCTTGTTATAAATGTGTGTTTGTGTGTGTCTGTGTGTCTGTGTGTGTGTCTGTGTGTGTATTGTCATGGTGAGACAAACATATGAGGTGACCTCAATGATTCACTTACCTTAACTACTGTGTCCCTAATCATTTAAACGAAAATGCAATATAAAGAATAATAATAGTACATGTAATGACTCGTACGAATAGATAGTGGCATATCTGAATTACGATTTGCACGAGTAAAAAAAAAAAGAACAGGAATATTTCTTTCTTCAATTACGCGCTATGACATATCTGTCGAGATATTGTCATGACCGAGAAAAGTATAGTAATTCATGAGTGATGAAATGACAACTTGTACGTGTAATTGTTACGTGTCAGTACGAATTGTAATAGTACTATATAATCAAGAAGTCATTATCTAACTAATTAACGTGAAATATCATTTATCTACAGTAACTGCATAACAAAAGCGTTTTAATTTCTTGCAAAGATTTCATCACCACACATGATTGTGAGTGCGCGCGCGCGCGTGTGTGTGTGTGTGTGTGTGTGTGTGTGTGTTTGTGTGTGGTGAGGACACCTGATCAAGGAGCATACCTCATTATGATGCACACCTGACCTACGAGCACGCGAAACTATAAAGCCCATCAGGTAATGGAACACGCCTGGATTACTAGGGCTAACGGGTAGCGCTCACCGCCGGGAAATCTATAATCAAGAATAAGTTACGGATTACGTATTATCACGTGTTATGTATGAAATGGAGAGAGAGAGAGTGTTCGTGTCAGTAGAATGAATGCCAGCAACTTGTGAGTGAGAGAGACAAAGAAAAGACAATAACTTAGGCCAAGGAGGGGAGCTTGAGAGCCGCTGCAGAGCTGTGCTGGATCACTGACTCTCCCGATACCCAGGCGGTAGTGCCCTAGACAGATAGATAGATACATAGATAGAAAGACAGACAGACACAGAGAGAGAGTACCTACACACATACCTGTGAGTGCGTATGACGAGACTGTTATGACGGTGGCGCTAGGAAGCGAAATTAAAGAGGTGAGGAAGGATTTGAAATCAAGCAAATTGAGAGCAGTTGCGTGCGTGCGTGTGTGTGTGTGTGTCAGTAAATTATTCAGGTCTATCTTTTTCACATATATTTACATGATACATACAGGTGTCCAAGTATAAATTATAGATTCGTTATAACCAAGAAGGAATATTTGAAATTTCATTAATTGACTCACACGGAGAGTCGTTAGAGTTTAGGGTGATTAAAAAAGACTTGCCTTAAAAGCTGTTAACTCATTTACTATTTTATCAAACACCATGGCACAAAGATCGTTTCTTTATGTTGATTCATGCTCATTGACACGGTCATTGCCTCAGTGTGTGTGTCCAGTGAAACGATATTTACATTTCTGATTGATATAGCATCAAATTGTTTCAATACTCCTCATGAAATCGCAGTGTCTGTGATTAGATATCTTCCCGTCTAAAGTACTTTATAGACAGAATGGTGTTGAACTTAAAGATTTACTCACATATATGAGTAGTCTTTATACGTATTTATAAGGCTAAGAAACAGGACAACACAAGCTCAAAACTCTCCTGAAGCACACAAATAATAATCACATACATACACACATGCACCTGGCATAAGCTTGGGTGTGTGGGTAATACATAAGAATAAAGACATGGTATAAATGTATATACATGATAAAGAGACGAGGCAATATGAAGTGTAAAAGACAAATTGAAGTCACAATCTACATCCAAAACCGAGGAGTGAAAATTAGAGAGTTAGGCGAAGGAATAACGAATGAAGAATACATATAGGAAAATGAGAAGCCTAGCAGATGCAGGTGAGGATGTATGGTAGATAACCGCCAACACAACGATGACTGGAAATTTTGTTAGATGTTCCATGAATCAGTCTTATCGAGAATATCCTATACTCTCCTCGTTTGCTTTGACTGTGTAAGCTTCTCCATGGGAACAGACGCAATGTACATTATTGTGGAGACAAGTTTGGGAAATCATGGTCACATCACTTATGCAGGAGACATTTGAATTTACTTTTTTGAGATTTGCCAGGATGGCGGTGAAGTTGACCCTGTGTGTATTCCGATATATTTGCCTCATCCATCTGCAGGCACAGATGATTGTTTTCCGTGTTGCTCTCGCCGAGAGTATGCAATAAGGGACGGACCCTTGTCTTTTGAAGGCCTATTTCTCTGCTTTGGGTGCATTGGGAAACGGTTCCAGCGAAGGGAGAGCAGCGAAAGATGTCCTTGAAAGACGAAAGAAAGTCTGCACATAATTCACGAACCTCAATCAGTTACTGTTTAGCACCCAAGCTCAAGTCTCCTTTGTTGGGGAGACTTTGGCCGTGCACAAAACGCAAGTATTCTGCAGCGAAATAATAGTTTTCGTAATAACGCAAGCATGCAACACTTCTAGTTTGTTGTTGATATATTACAAAAAAAAAAAAAAGAAAAAGCGGAGGGGGTAAATCTCGTGGGGGGGAAGGGGAAGCGATGTAAGTGAAATAGAGATAAACTTCATTAAATAAAGAGAGGGATGATGTCCGTGCAGGTCATCCATTACCTGGCCGCGTCGGCCTGATCACCATGATACCGCAGACAAACACCCAATTATGTTACCGGATCCGGACGGACGGAGGGAGGGAGGGAGTCCACCCCCTCCACCAGCCTCACGTTGCCGCTCCCGTAACACGGACACCACTGCTGCTGCTGCTGTTGCCGTAGCATGCCTACGACTACTGCTGAAGCTGTTGTGCCACACTATTACAGCTACGTACTTCTTCGTAGTTCTGCCTGTCTACGTAGTTCCACCTTCGTGGATTATTTACCCCAGTTCTCGACGACTGTAGCGCCACTCCCACTGCTGCTGATAACAGCACTCCTACAAATGCTGTAACCTCACCCTTGCTGCTGTTTCGGTAACGTTAACATTGCTGCTGTTAACACCATTTTTCGCCTCTGCTTTAACGTTACTCCTATTGTTATTTTGGTAACCCTCTCCCTCTATCTCTCCGTAACATGGCTTCTACTGATAACGCAGCATCACTGTTACTGACTTAGTAACAACGCTCACTCTTGCTGTTACATTAACACCTCGTTTGCTCCTGCTGTTACATCATTCTCGATCTCCCAATACAGTGACAGCTGCTCTTGCACCTGTATCGTTACTACTGCTGCAATCGTAACGTCAATGCTGTGGCTACTAGACAGTCTCTTCCTCTGCTACTGTATCTTCACTACCGTTGGTGCTAGATCGTCACTACTGTTGCCAGTATAAGGTAAATGTCATGACTAAAGAATTACCCTTCCCCCCTTCTGTTGCTTCATTGTCACTACTGTTACTATCGTAACATAACTGCCATGGTTACAATGAACTCAACCCCACGGCTGCTGCTGTAACAGATATCACTATCAGCCGTACTATTACCACAGATACTACAGCAAAACCAACGTCAACATTCTGATATTACTCCCTCACATACTTCAACAACATTCCTTTTCTCCTCAAACTCTCTCGCTGTTTACCGCCTCAAGACTATATAAGCATCATGAACAGACGAATGAGCCTTCCAGGAAAATTGCTACTGACGAAAAGAAAAAAATATAATCCCAGAAGCTTCAGTTATCCATCACATTGAAACTGTAAAACCCCAAATTAGCAATAAACTAACTTGCTATAATCTACCACTTAACCCACCCTTAGTGTCAGCCATTAAGCTCTCCACTTACACTCTCCTGAGGAACCCGCCCTACACATTCTCCCAGTTCTTGCTCATGCTAGGTCATATGCAATCCACACTCTCCTAATTAATCTACCTTCTCACTCTCCCAGTTAGTTTTGCTTCCAAGATCTAATCCACAGATTTGGTGACACGATGCATTTTTATGTGCTGATCTTTGGCTGTATTCAGATTATTTGAATGATCAAATCGAAGTCCTGTAGGATTTGGTGTCATTCCTGAATAGTATAGATCAGCAAGTCCTCCTGTGATATTGAGAATACTTAAGGAATTCCTTTCTAAGCATAAACGAATATTTTGAATCAAGATTGAAGCCAGAAAATAATCTTGCAATACTGTTAAATGGAATTTTTCAGGAACTACGTGGTTGTGGGTTTCTACTGTCCCGCGAGTCTGTTTATGCTATCCTGTATCTACCATGGGCAATGGTTATTGCTTAGTTACTTCTTTATACACTAGTCAATACTTGTTCGTACGTCATGTACTTTAGGGATACAATTAGAAAGATGAACTTAATTCAGAACATTTTCGAAAGGTATTTGTTATAGTGAATGTCATTCATGGTCAATATTCAGAATTGAATTCCTTCTATTTCTTTATTGATAACACTTCTCTCAGTAAAAAAAAATCTTTGATTTTATCTTACTGTAGACTTATGGACTGAACATCTTTAGTATTCTAAGTTTTTACTAATGAAATACTTTTGAAAGCCAGGAAAATTTATGAGGTCATGAAGGGTAAAGTTGAAGACAGAGACATTTGGCGAGAGTTAGATCTATGAAACTTACCTTACTGACAGACAGAACACACACACACACACAATGGAACCGATTCAAAGGAAACACGAAGCGAGAAAGTAAAGCAATGATACCCATTTTTCAAAGTAAAATACTCGAAGAGTATATGCATAGTTATGAATGTCTCTGCTACATATAAAGATAGTTATACATTGGGATATAATGTTTATTAGTCTCCCGTGTGTATAATGTTGGATCTGACGAAGGAACGTAGATACAGGGAGAGAGTGTATGCTCTTATCTTTGTCCTGTACACCTGAAGAAGGTTTTCAGGATCATTCGATCGGTTATCAGAGAGTGACAGCGTTATGTTTAATGACCCCTGAAAATCGACAGGGCTAAAGCTCTAATAACCAACCAATCGAATGGATCTGGTGGCTATCAGTAGTCAATGATCATCACTCCAGAATTAGTAGCGTCTCCATCACAAATCAAAATAATTCGTCATACTATCTTATGTGTGGTACAGACCGAGTTCTGCAGGGAAACGTGTTTACCTCAAGTACAGAAATCTAAGTAATCTTAAAGTGGGTCTTGTTCAGTTTGTGTTGGCCATATTCTTAAAGTAATTTTCCGGTTATATCTGAATACCATGGACATTTAAGCTATCTGGACATATATATACTCAGTGTTCGAGTAACTAAAATAAATCAACACAATTGCATTTTAATTGGTCATGAAGATTTTAGCGTCATACGTAATTCTCTCCAATTAAGGCAAATGACGCAACAAGTACAGGCACTGGTAATTTCGGTACTCATAAAACGTGTTATAACTTAAGGACTAAGGAAAGTTCTAAAAGAGTGAGGCATATTCAACAAGCAGCCAGTATATACTTGGCTGTTTGCATTAAGATATAATTCTGAGATATAACACGAGCTCTTAATATAGTTATAAGACTCATTTATATGTTAAAGAGGTAGACTCCATATAAGTTTTGAACAAAAAACGCGCATGTCAAAAGAGAGAAGAGACCTGCTACAAGCGAAGACCTAAAGAGTCTGAAATGTATTCTGTGCTGCAAAAAAAGAAAAGGATAAAATGCGGTGCGGGTTCGGCACTAGTTAAAACGCAACTACGCCCGGAAAATAATAATAAAGCCAGTAGGACGGTGAACACCTTTCCTCAATTGCTGTCATTTCCGCTGCAGCTATAAAAGAAAAAAAATTTATCACCACTTCTCTCTGAGGGGGTAAGGGAATTATGCTAGTTAGCTTTTTATTTTCAGCTGGTCTTCAATACAGTCATGTTGCTGGTCTTGCTTTATATTTCATTTTGTAAAGTGTAAGACGTAAATGAACCTTATGTCTGCACTGCTGTAAGCAGGAAAACGGCGAAGTTCAGACGTGGAGGTCGAAGAGCCTTATATGCGGGGAGAGCATTTTGTGGCCTTTGAATTATCTCGAACACCTGAAGGTGCTCAGGATTTTTGGTTTGATGATCATTAAAAGGCAGTTGACGGCCATGATAACCCCGGTAGTCAATAGGCCCAAAAAAACAGAACCAACCAACCAACCAACCAACCAAGCCTCAAACCTTCTTCAGAAGAGTCTCGCTAAATACAGCAAGTTATCCTCTTTACGGATGACCTGCTGGCGTTCTGGAACCTGTCAAGTAATAGTTTTCTGGACGCTGCTTAACTTTGGTGCTATTTCTCTGTGTGTGCTATGATGATACATCTTAATAACTGACACTAAAGCTAGGCGTTTAAAAGCTTTGATGCTATTTCACGTTTATATTTTCCCCTTCCCTCTGACAAGATATACATATTTGCCCTCCTAGATGTCAATGATAATCATAGCACGTTCATTACTATTATCAAGGTAATTATCAAAAAATGAACATATAAACAATAATGAAAAAGATTATAAAGGATTCTTAACCGTTACCAAGATTATTTGTTTGTATGCGTTTGAATTTGTTTCTTACTGGTTGTCTGTCTGTCTTTCTTGTGCTGTGATGATGTATGTACATGCACTGTGCCTATGTTTATGTATGTAATCATGTATGACTAAAAAAAAGTAATTACAAAAAAACTATATGGAAATATGAATATCCTTAGATGAAAGGTATCTTGAACTCCGGATATACAGATATGTGGAAATCTAGGACTCGTATACACCAAAGTTAGATTAGCATTTCTTGTGCGAGTATTAACGTTAGTAAAAATATATTTACGAGGGAAATTTTGAGAGGAAGCAGCAAATTACCTGTGGCAGGTAGGTAGGATATGGCAGTGGAGTCATCGATGTCTGTCTGTGTGTGGTTAAAATTCCACGTGGGGGAAGGGCGCGTTTGCCGCGACAAATGACACGCCAATAAATTGTCATAAACGATCGAGCGAGCCTATCCATCATTGGCGGTGACATTGCCAGGCAATTACACCAACAAGGCCGCTCATTGGCTACTTGCTTACACCACGCCCACTTTTTCCCTCCGTAGGAGACTCGCGATTGGTTGACAAATTGCGGCAGAGTCATGCAAAATCCCGCTTTGTCACTGTTCATTATCTATGGAACCTCAAGATTACTGTCGCCCGTTCGGAGGTAAACATAATCAAGAAGACTCGGCCACGACCGTGGTAAATAAACATGCCAAGCTAAGGCTGAGGGAAAATATATACGAGAGTTTTATTTAAATCTTAATGGTTAATTATTTGACAAGGATTAGGATTGTTTGGTTTAATTAGAGCTGGATGGATAGATATACGTATAGCGTGTGAGGCTGGGACGACTTTGGACCCACGGATAGTAGAACATACGTGCAGAATAACACACGAACACACACACACACACACAAACGAATCCTTCTTACATCAGATCACAAGACCGAAACAAGCACAAGGAGTTAATAGAAAAGGTCCAGAGAAGGACAACAAAGATGATACCAGAATTAAGAGAGACGAGTTACAGGGAAAGGCTAGAGGCCTTAGATTTGTCCTTTGTGGGCAATGTTGGGATAGGACAAGCAAAGGACTTTATCACTATCATTATCAATATCATTGTTAGTCACCATTATTGGTATTATTACTATCATTATCATGCTATATTCATGATCCTCACTATCACGTTGATGAACACAAAAATGATCTGTGTATGTGTGTGTGTGTGTGTGTGTGTGTGTGTGTTTTCTCTGTCTTGCGTCATACATGCATGCGCACGCGAGTGGAAGTGAACTACCTCAGCGGGAGTGTGAAGAGCCAATGAAATAATGGTTTCCATGGCCGAAGACTTCTTTGATTTTCCGGATAGCGCCTTAGCGTTGTGTATGCGCGCCCTCGGCAACACACACAGATATACCCTGCTCGTGTGTGTATGGACGTAGTTGTATGATATATACTAATGACATCTTCATAAATTGTTGATGTGTCTTTGGTAAGCGTAACGAACAGTGTGTGGCTCTGTGGTGGTTTAGTAGAGTTGCTCTGGCGGTGGATCGTTGGCGCTATGTATGTGTTTATGGGGGCTAGATTGTTTTGTCCTCTGATGGACAGCAGTAAACAGTTCTTCGATAGATGGAAGGATAGAGCAAACATAGCTTATAAACACGAAATGGAGCAAGAAACTTGTTAAGATGATGTAAAGAAAAGCTTTCATAATGAGTTGCGGATGAATGGTATAAACCGAGTTACAAAATTTTGCATATTGTCAGCGTATGTCAAGATTTAAAAGTTGTATGATAGTAAAGTCAGAGAGATGAGAGTCCCACGAGAATACCGCTCCCTCCTCGTACAGTGCAGATAGATAATTACACACACACACACACACACACACACACACACACACACTGAATCTCCCTGTCACTTGTCAAATTTTTTTGTTATATATCGCATTAGTTCTGCGTATGCATGATGATTTGTACATAACTAGAAATATAGGCCACAGACATGCAATGCATGACACTGGGAAATGTGTCAAGCGTGAGAGACAATGAGAGAGAGTGGGGCTATGAGGCACATCGTGTCACACATTCTAAAACACAGCTCTCCGCTCTCGACGGAAACCGAAGAAAAATGAGGGATAATTTGCATATCATAGAGGGGGAAAAAAAAGGAAGCCTTCCCAGCAAAACCTACGAAGGGGGAGATTCAAAATTACAGAGGACGGATCTGGGCGGAAAACCCACCTACCTCAGGAGCCGCCCCTGAGTCCAACCCGCTCAGACCTCCATCACCGATGACCGAAATCGGACTATAATTCAGTTTGATAATATAGAAGCTATACATTTAGGGGTTAAGGTAGAGATTAATCCTTGTATTAGTGACAAAAAAAAAAAATAGGGATGTATGCATAGGTTTATGAGGATTTTATAGATCTGCGCAATGTATAAATTAAAGGTAGGATTACATCAAACCCAATGCATAGGTTTAAGACGAAATGATTACGCTGTGGGTCAGTGGGAATAACCAAGGACTTCACCACACAGCTCTGAACGTAGTTAAGATTTGCTCTACGGAGGAGAACATAGGAATTACGCTCTGCGTGTGTGAGAAAGTCCAGGTTTTACAACCAAGCAAAAGTAAGGGAAGGGGGTAGAAGAAAAAAAAAAGAATTACATATGTGGAAGGAAGTGGGGTCTGTTAATGCCGTAATAAGAAACAAAAGCAATCCACATTGATAAGAAAAACCTCAGTGACGTTTCTGAGGAAGTATGCGAGATCAACGAGACACCGAGAAGCCGTGAAATACATGTGATACCACGTAGGTGTATATGGAAACCAGGTATTACACCTTGTATTGATACAGGACACCAACAATTACACCTATCGTCAGTGAGAGGAACTAGGGGTCGGGTCAGTACGGGCATGGATCGAGAAAACAAGGGGAGGATTACGCCTTACATTAGCCGGAGAAAGATTGGGCATGATTGTCCCCGGCGCCGCTCGAGAGCAGCGGGTGCATGACATTAATATCAGGGTGGGGAGCCCCCTCGACGCTGGGGTCCTGCCTGGGGAACTCGCCATGAATCATCCCCCTGACACTTGACTCCTCCGAGGCGTTACGGCAGGTCAGGCGAGCTCCGCTGCCTTCTGGGAACTCCTGTTGAGGCTACTGCTGCCGCCGCTGCTGCCAAGGGTCGGTGACGGGGTGGAGGAAAGGTGCAGGAGGGGAGAAGATAGACGAACGCCGAGAGGGAGAGAGGGAGGGAAGGAAGAAGGGGAAAACAAGAGATAAAAAGGAGAGAGGGAGGAAAGGAAGAAGGGGAAAACAAGAGAAAAAAAGGAGGGAGGGAGGGAAGGAAGAAGGGGAAAACAAGAGAAAAAAAAGGAGTGGGGGTTGAGCAAAATGAAGGATGGTTGACGGGTAGGAGGAGGACCAGTTGGTGGGGACACGAAGGGAGGAAGGTAGCAAGAGGGAAGGGAGACATGGAGGACAAGGGAGAAGAAGCGATGAGAGGAGACGAAGTAGAAGAGTTGCAAATGGGCGAATAATGAGAACTGGCACAGAGAAAGATACCAAATGAAATTCAATAAGAGAGGTGGGAAGAGAAGGCAAATGGCAGAAAGAGAAGAAGAAAGATTCTTTTGAGGTTAAAGAAAGTATGATGGAGGATCTACGTACATCAGGGCATATGGGAATGGATAACAAGAGGAAACCTGATGGTCGACGACCAGGTTATCTGCTGAAGAGCAGTAACAGCAGCATCGTAAATTCCTAATCTATATAGATGGAGACAGGATAGAAAAACAGAAGAAAGACAAAGAGGGAGATTGAACAGAAGAAAGAAGAAACAAAGGATAGGAAAGGAGTGAGAATGAATAGTTTGGAGAGTTAGAAAACTGGGAATTCCTATATAGACTCAAGAAAACAATGAATCCACACCAGAATAAACAATAGAGACAAAGGAATGAATGAGTAGGACAGGATGATAACTGGGTCAGTGGAGATGAGGGAATGGAACAGTAGAATTTGAACAGAACTACAGAGAGAAAAGAGAGAGAGAGAGAGAGAGAGAGAGAGAGAGAGAGAGAGAGAGAGAGAGAGAGAGAGAGAGAGAGAG
>JAYMFT010061584.1:0-14890 GCA_038088735.1 Panulirus argus | reverse complement strand
GAACATAAAAATTTAAATGATTTTAAGGCATCAGCACTTTAGAGAGGATGTTACAAATGTTAAACATGTATCACAAATGGCAGAAGTCAAGGACAACATTGCTTTCAAAAGAAGCCTATTCATTATTTCTTTGTTTTGTAGCAAATATAAGAGCTAATGCCTTCTGATCATTTATACTTTTGTTCCCAATTTCTAACATTACCATACAAAAGAAGAGATCTGATTATAAACTGTGAACACACTTAATGTGAACAGATGGATAGTGACATGAACACTGTACATGAACCAATCAGCTACCTTAGCTATGGATGAGGGGCATGGCTCCTGTGCCAACTTAGCGTAAAACAAGTATAGTTTTGGAGACTCTATTGCAGTGGCCACCCACTTCAGGGAGTTCCAGAATGGAACAGGTGAAAGGGATATAGACAGACAGATAGACAGATAAACAGATTCTGTCTCTCCTATCACCAAGGACCAGATAAAAGAAATATACTGCACCCCGTTAAAATTCAATCCCAAGAAACAGAATAATTAAGTCTGTAACAATACCTCAGAACATACCAAAGGAAAATGAAAATTCATGAGAGCCCAGTAAAAAAGATGAAAAATATACTTGACATCCTTTCTTTCTTTTCCTTCACACATGTTCACCATTTCTCAAGTTAGCGAGGTAGTGTCAGGTACAGACACAGATAAGGCCTCATTTACTTACCCCCATTCGATATTCTGTCAAGTAAAATATGAAATCTGCATGGAACAGGCATAGAAACATTCAAAAGAAGTCTGAGAATAAATGACATCCCAATATGCATTACAAAGTACTTTTCCCACAACACTGCTTTCACTAGTAACAGGCAAATGAGTGCTTTTTAATATTTTGCTTTTCAGGGGATGGGAGAAAGAATACTACCCAAATTTCCTGCATGTCATATAAAGCAACTAAGAGGGGTGGGGGTGGAAGGATGGAAATCCTTCCCTCTTATATCATTTCTTTTGAAATGTTGTGTCAGAGGAGGGAGCTAAGAAAGGATTTTTCCTTGGAAGGGTTAGTTGCCTGTTCATGTTGCTGCATTGCAAGGGCAGGAAACAGTAAACAGGCACAAAAATGTTGCAAATACTTCCTGGTTTATGCATTATTGCATGATTGTTCTACCATAATCTTAGAACTGTAATATAGTGCATATTCATCTAGTCATTGACACCTTTAACTACAGCAATAATAAATTCAATTTTCTTACAAAAGAAAGGCATGCAACCTTTACCAGCATTGGCCAGTAACATTATAAATCATTGTGAGCTTTCTACTGTTACAAAAAGTTATGATAAATGCTAAAACCTAGAAAAGGTGATTGCCTTTAAAAATTTTTTTCTTTAGCATTATACCAAAAGAACATATAACTAGCTCCTCGGGCTGGCTTACCTGAAAGATAGGTTTTCCTTGTCCTTTTCTTGAACCTCTTTATTAGATATGGTAGGCATGGTATTGGTAGTAGTAGTACTAGATGATTCACTGCCTATAGTGGACACTCCAATCGAGCTGGGCATCTCCAAATTGATGGCTGTGATGGGACCCGGGGAAGTGACTGGAGTGTCATTGGCAGTGACAGAAAGGGAGGGAGCGGAGGCGACACTGCCCACAGAATTATCTACAGAATAATTCGTGGGTTCCTCCTGTTCACCAGAGGTCATTTTTATAGGTCTGCTGTTATTAGAGGGCTGTTGAGTCCGTAACGCCGCCACTGAACCTCTCGTCGTCACACCTGTGGAGTTCATTCCCAGAACCTCCACCACTGGCTGACTGTTGGGTTTTCGCGGTCGTCTTATTCGACGTTTCACTAGCATCTTATAATTTTCTTTCTTTTTGGTACTATAATAGTATTGAATACAGTCACTCACTGATTTTCTTTCTAAATAACTTGCTATCACAACAAAGTTCTTAGGGTGCTGTAAGTATTTTTCACGAAATATTTCTTTTTCTTGTTCGGTCCAGATATTAATATTTTTGTGATCCTTATATTCATTAATTGCTTCATCTATTAGTCCATTTCGGTTAACGTAGCGAAATCTTCTCTTTTTCTCGTCCAGGAGGATGGGTGGAATTACAGCATAGGCTCGCATTTTCTTATCTTCATTCTGTGAAGGAAATTTAATATTAGCCTTTTTCTTTAATAACTTCATATGAATGAAAGTGAGACGCTCTGTATTACATGCAGTTATAACAAAAAGACTTGCTTCCCAATGTTACTGGTTTATGAACTAGATTAAAAAATGTACATGTCTTGCACATTTTGGATAGAAATGAATCTGAAAAGAAAATTGTAAAAGATAAATCACACACTAGTATAACATGGCATCAACTTCTACACAGTACATGAAGCAGCAAGACCAAGTGACTAGTGTATTCCTCAATTCTAATGTGCTGTGTGAAAATAACAGAAGGGGAATTGTGTTCTATTTACTGTACAACCCACATAATAGAGATAAATGTTTGCCATGTATCAATGATTTTACCAAGTGGACTTGTCCCTAACTAGACTAAAAGCTTTACTGCACTGGGAAGTCTGCTGTGACAGAAGGTTGTCTTTCTGAAAACTCATCATTTTAAGTCACCTTTACTAAACAAGTGGCTTAATTCGTTTAAAGGGATAATAACACTGACCTTATACTTCATAAAAAAAAAAACTAAATGCTTAAAATTTCATCATACAAACCTTAAATAAGGATGAAGGATCTTTCAATTGATAATAAAGCATGCATAAAGATATGCCCACAATTTTCAAAGATAAACCCAATAAACACTAAAAATACTCAAACTGACTTGTGCATTACAGTACCGATTCATAATAAAAACCAATCTATCTTCTACCCACTTCTTAACAGACTTCATACTATCAATGGAGCATATTCTTTGTCCAGATGGAGCATATTAAAAACTGATTATAAAATTTTGCTAATTGTTAGTTGACAAATCAAGAGGAAAAAATGCGAATTAGTCTTTTGAAAATATTTCAATATAAGATCAAGAAAAACAAGTCTTCTTCTTAAACTGATTACTTACATATATTCTAATATTACCTTTAAGCAAAGCTGACTCATCATTATCCTGTTATAATTATTTGTATCATGTCTTTTTACAGAACTATGTGGTGGCAAATATAAGACAGTCTTCCATATACTAACCCAACATCTGAAAATGCATTTTGTCAATCTGCATATAAAAAGAGTTTTGCTTTGAATTTATTTTTTGTACAAGTATATTATTAGCATTTCTTGCAGAAACGTTCTTTGAAGGTCCCACTTCTCAGAATAATGATTAAAAATGTTTTCATACTTATTCGCTATTTCCTACATTAGCAAGGTAGTGTCAGGAACACATGAAGAAACAGCCTCATTCACCACAACCATTCACTAGCTGTCATATATAATGCATCACAACAACAGCCCCCTCCTATTCACAATAAGGCCCTAAAAACCCTTCTGTGGTTACTCCCAGCTATTTCATATGTCCTGGTTCAGTCCACTGACACTACTATAACCTCTATATATCACATTACTCCTATTCACCCTCCTGAATCTTCAGGCCCCAAGTTTTTCACCACATTCAATTACAATTAGATTCCCCCTCTACTTGTCTTCATCACTTTAAACACATTCATTCTCTTTGTCAACCTCTCACCACTCATTTTCTCCATGTGTCCAAACATGTCAATACACCCTCTTAGGCTATCTCAACCAGACTCTCCTAATAAATATACCTCTCTCTTACCACATACTGTCCTCAAACATTTCACTTCCAAATCATTTACCCTCTTCCATACACTCTCATCTATAGTCCAAGCTTTGCATCCATACAACACTATCAGCACTACTATACCTTGAATCATACTCATTTTCACCTTTCCAGAAAATGCTCTTTCTTTCTACACATACTTCACTACTCCAAAAACCTTTGCCCACTTACTCACCCTATGACTCAGTTCAACTTACATGTTTCCATCTGCTGCCATGTCCACTCTCAGGTATCTAAAACACTTCATTTCTTTCAAACTTTCTCCATACAAACTCACAACCCATCTAACTAATCTCTTGCACTACCAAACCTAATAACTTTGCTTTTATTCATATCTACTCTCAATATTCTCCTTTCACGCTCTCCCAAACTCATACACCAACGTCAAACATTTAGCTCTATAAAATTATTGTCTACCTTTGACAATATCATATATCAGGACAAAGCCCACTCCTAACTTCAACCTTATCAAACCTGCCTTCCGTCAAAAACAAAATCACCCCAAACAGATTAACAGATAGCTTTCCCTGTGATGTTTCCACATATCCTTCACACACATCTCTGCCTATCTACACTACTAAACTATTACCTCTTTACTTCTCACTCAGTCTTTTTGACTTCAGTCTGATGATTTCTAGATTTGCTCTTTATCATCCTGACCTAACTCCCTTCCCTATAATCACAATTATAAGAAAGAGTTAACGATGATTTTCACACTTGTTCGCTGTTTCTCGTGTTAGTGCCAGGAACTGATGAAGAATGGCCTCATTCTCTCATGTCCACTCTCTAGCTGTCATGTATAAAGCACCGAAACCAGAGTTTAAGTATGATGATTTGTTCTTTCTGCCTTACATCTGACAACAAAAACTAGCAACACACAGCCTGAAGGACTACTATGCCACTGTGTTTATCATTTTTCATACTTAACTGATACAATTCTATCAAAGTGGTAAAGTGTTTATAAACCAAGACAGAAAACATCATATAACAGGGTTAATGTAAATAAAATTTATGTAAAATTTCAAAATAATGGCAAACAACAAAAATTAAAGACACAATCAAGAAAACATCATGGTTCACATACTGTAGCGAATACCTTCAGCTAATTTTTATGTTAAACTTTGATGTTTCTTCCATATGTTGCAATACACTGAATATAAAAAAAATATTAGAAATAAAGCACCACTTATAACATTAGGTACCAAGCCATCCCTTGCTGAACAGACAATTGCAGGACTGTCTAACTAGCAGCTAGTAAGCGCTTAAGCTGAAGCTTAAGGATGAGTTTTTATATTCAGAAAATATTTATAACATAAAAAAATTGGCATTATGTAAACTTCATGACCATAAAATTGGTAGCACTGACAAGAGTGGTTGGTGTTTGATTGTTGACAAAACTTTTCATTATTTTTCAGCAAACACATGTAACTTTCACCTTTTTCTTTCCAAATTGTTTACAATTTCCAACCATAAAAAGGAAGCACCTAAAAACAGATGAATGAGAGCACCACTTGCTCACATCTACTCTCTAGCTGTCATGTATAATGTACTCATAAAACATATAAAAAAGAATGAAAACCAACCCCAGCTCGTCAGAAGGTGGACAGCCCTGAAATACTGAACTGCATTCCCTTTAGCTAAATCTTTCTTAATCATGACAGGCCACTGGATGAAACGGCTGATAAAATATGTTAAGTGATACTCAACATGCCAAACTATTATATTCTTTGTAGTACGGGGAAATAATCAAGACTTCATCAACCTTAGAATTTTGTTACAGGCAAAAAGATGGCAGAATATTACATCTAACACTCTTGCACACTAAATGTTATGATCATAAAGTATTGCAAGCAATCACTGCAAATTATTACTTTACAAGTAATCACTGCAAATTGTAAGTATACTTAACAAAATCAACTCATAAGTTAATTTCAACAGTTCTGAAGTTCAGGTGCATATTCTTTATAGAAGACAGTGTAAGTAATTTACATGTTTTAATCAATCATTCACAAAAATTTTCTTATACTGCATTTCACAAAGGTGTTCTATCCTTCATTACAATGTTTATATTTGTCACTTTGGTTTAAAAGCATTTTTATGAATAAATTTAAATGTTTCATAAGGATCTCTCTTAACATGAAGCATCTAAAAATATTTTTTCTTACAAGAGAACAGATCAACTAGTAATCCTACCCCTGCTATCCTGAAAAATGTAGACTGTCCCACACTGAAATACTAAATGCACCACACACAACCTAAAACACACTGCCAATTAGCTAAAACCTACTGGAATCAAGAAAAACCACCTGAGTTAATGTGCCATGCCCAAACCTGAGGAGCATATTCTAGTTCTGGCCTTATGAATGATATGAACAGCTTGCTAAGTATTTCCTTACCCATATACTTAACTGCTGTTCTAATATTTCCCGGCAAACAGAGTGTCCCTTTTACTATTCCCCTAATGTGGGACTCTGATGATAGGTTAGTGACAATGTTGACTCCTTAGCCCTCACACACAGAATGAGCATGTGATGACTTATTTTTACTGTACTGGAATTGAATTTTACATTTCTGGGGCCCCATCTCAGGAACACTCTCAACTACAACTTAAAACTTCTATATGTTGACTGGTTAGTTCCACATATCAAATTCTTAACCAGAAGGTAACGGGTAATCAATGGCATGAGGAAGGCCAGTCACTCACTCTTGTTCTGGTAATTTGACTTCTGATTACCTGTTTTACAATTGCCATTAAAGGTAATAATGTCTTGAAAGTACACTGAAGAGGACAGAAAACAACAGAAATCATTTATAAAACACAATAAGGGAAGGTATGGGAGGAAAAACCTCTTCTCAAGTTATGTTTGCAGCATTAAGATAACTGATGAATATTCAAGAATATATAGGGAAAGATTTTAAGTAATCAGGGCCTGAACATGCAGGAGGGTGAAGGGCATGCAAAGGATAGAGTGATTTGGAATTATATTGTATAAAGGGGTCAACATGTTGTCAATGGACTTAACCAGGGCATGTGAAGCATCTGGGGTAAACTATGAAAAGGTCTATAGGGCCTGTTGTGGAGAGGGAGCTGTTGTTTCAGTGCGCTACATATGACAGACAGAGAATAGATAAAAGCAGATACAGTCTTTCCAGGTCTGTTCCTGGCACTGCCTCGCTAATGTGGGTTATGGCAATCAAGTATGAAAAAAGGATATAAGAAAAATGTGCAAAAATAAAGTATACGGTTTTCCCATCAAGGACACTGGATGAGATGCTTATAGCTACAAAGTATTATGCATATGAAATTAAAAGCAGTAAGAGTTAAACAAAAATGAGAATGGAAGGAAAGAGATGGGGAGTACATTTGTAAGGTGGGTCGCAAATATACATCAGCATAAAATTATATGATGATCAATTTGTCTGGTGTAGGGTTACCATGGTATCATTTGATAACAAATACAATCACTGATGGGCTACTAATTTTAAAAACTACACAATCGTTCACAAATTCAACAACAATAATCCTAATTTCTCAAATAACATGGTAAAAAAAAAAAAAAAAAAAAATCACTGGAAGTCTGTGAGCTGCAGACTGGCTGGTTTGCTCATCCATGAAAGCAATACAGGTACTGTGAGATTAAAGGATGTTCTCTTTTTACCATGTTCTTGTCTTTGGTAAACTTCTCAAAGCAGCATCACTTTGTAATCTGAACCTACATTCTCTACTCCTCGATATCCTTTTGAAGACTACTATATTTCACTTTTCACTTTTGTTGTTTCCTTAGATTTCTACTTTTCTTTGTCTTTTCCATGTTCTCTACTTCTACCTTCATGAGTTTCAAAGTTTGGGCAACCCTTTTTCATTTTACACATTCACACTTCTCAGCAAAAGCAGTAGCAAACTAGCTTTCAACAAAATTTTTGGTAAACACATCTCATGCTGCTCTTGGGTCTTCAAAATTTGATTCTAAGAAGATGGTTAGAAACCAAACAAATCATTCTTGAAGTACCACTCTGAGAACAAACATAACAATAACTGAAAATCTCTCACTGTTAAAAACAAGCTTGCCACAGGATTTTAACTTCTAAATAAATCAAAAACAATTTCAACCTGCAATTCAGATCACTGTTCAATAATCCACATCGACTGTTCATTTACATAATTCTAATAATATAGTGATAAAATTTTTTTACCACCTATGAAAATTCACAACAAAACCTAATACTGATAGAACAAATTATACAGGATGTGTAGAAACATAAATAAAAATATGCACATAAATCATAAAAAACAATTAAAGACCCTTCAAACAAGAAAACATATAGAAAAAATAGTGACAAAATATGTGGGATGTGCTTAAGTTTAACTAAGCTTTCAAAGTAAATATCATATTACAGCATCCTCCACCATGCAATCAATCGCTACCTACTAACTCTCCAGAATTCTTGTGGTTAAGGTACAAAACTCAACCATAGCACTGCACAGATTGCCAAGACCTTTATTCAGGGTTCTGCATTCTTAATAACTCATGACTTGAAGGAACAAAACACATCTCTCATCAGTTTAGATCACAAAAACATAACAGTTTTTGTGTACTATACATTCCATCAATAATCATTTGGATTACTAACAGGATACAGTTAAAACATATTTACGAATCATTCATATCACTCAAAGAGCTGCTGGTTGAAACAATTGCAACTGCATATTAAAGGTTGATGCTCATAAAATATTTGGTGCTTTTACCATGTTAAAAACTAACTGTCTGATCTAAGAAGTGACAATGTAGGTCCATATACTGTTCTTGTGACTGTTATGATACCATTTGGAACTAAATGCATCCTTGCATGTTTAATCTTGCATGGATGGATGTCTTCTGTTTTACTGTACCAGCTGCTCACTCTGCCGCCTAGTAGCATTTAGTTAGCTAATTCTTCTCAACTGAACGGATGCCAGTAACTGAAACTGATATGAAGGATATCAGATTTCATATCTGTTACTGTCTGTATTCTTACTTATAAGAACAATGTTCCATCCCTAGTTCCAAACCCGCATACCACAGCCACTGAAAATCATTGTGATGAACCCTGAACTTCCACACAAGCTTCAATTTCAAACCAGTTGTGATCCAAAGTAAAGGACAGATTTCATATTATGCTCTCCACGACATACACAAAACTTGTTACACCAATTAAAGGCCCACTTCTACCTAATTCCTTCATGTGCTAAAGGCTGCCAATGAAAAACTGAATGAATCATTGACTAGTCTTCCTTTCTATTGACTATATCTTGCTGCTGTGCAGACAAATGAACTAACCTCCTGTTCCTGTAAACCATCCATGATCTCCTCCATCTCCGCATCGCTCTTGACTCTTGCACCAACCCTGGAGAACCGTTCCTTCTCTTCTCGCTGTTTTCTTAACTCAGGGAAGACCTTTTCAAACAATTCTCGATTCTTGGCTACCCTTTCCTTGTGCTTTTTAGAATTTTCAACCTGCAATAGACAGACTTTATTACAAATAAATCAAATGATAATGCACATGAATTTGATAAAATTAAAGAGCATCCATAAATCTATATCAAACAGGGCTTCAAGTACAAATCAAAGATCACATAAACCTACCAATTATCAATATAACTCACTTCAAGAACAAATTAAGGATATCATAAAACTATTGATCATCAATATAACTCACCTACTTCAAGCAAAAAGTAAAGATTTCATAAAAACATAAACTGTTAAACTAATGATGCATTCAGTACAACAGGGTTTGGATAAAAAAACAAAACTATCAACTACTTAAATTACAAAATGGCACTTGTATCTCAGATAAAGAAATTCACATAACTATCAGTACCAATATAATAATATAATTCATTTTTATCATTCAGGCTGCAGCAAAATTCAAATCATCTTTCTTTTATACCTAATTGCCTTTCTCACCTTAGCAACAAAAATTTAGTCTGAACTAAAACAACAGTGTGATACAATCTAAACATACAAAATATCTTATATCATTAAGGGAGCACAGCAACATTCCATATGAGCTGCAGCTGAAACATCATTTTCTAGTAACTTATATGTGAAACCTTACAACACTGCATTAGGAGTGATCAATAACACTAGTGCAAAAATCTACCAACTGATGCCATTCAACAATTCAATGAATTATACAGACATCATAAAGTTACAAAAAAAAAGATCAATCAAAAGATTTTTGTGCACTCTGACAAGAGATGCTTAAGAAACACATGCACCTAACACAATTAAGGCAACTTGGCCCGTTATCAAATATCAAATCAAACTACATCTACAAAGTAACTACTATCTTTATACAAAACAAAAGGGGGTTTCAAGCAGATCTTGGCCTAAATATTGGCTAACAACCTGTTACTACCAAGATACAGAAAAGCCAACTCCAGCAACGTGTACCCGGACAGGAGGATGGCAATGCTCATTTCTTTTAAGAATTTCAATACAGTAAGTTGACAAGTTTTCCATACTAGGTCTTGTAATAAATGACAAGTCTTAAAGATACAAACTCATTCAGGAATGCACTTATATAAAAGAGCAGACTGACACAAGTTATCAAACTGCAGGAGAACCATAAATTTTTCTATATAATGCAAAAAAAAAAAAAAAAAAAAAAAAAAAAAAAAAAAAAATCATCCTATGCTAGCTCATCATTCTGATATTATGGAGCTCAAAATAGGGATACCTATTTCCCTACTTTTGTCCATATAAACAACAAGCCACTTTCTGATTACCAGGGAAAAGATGATTCTAGAGCAGTAAGTCATCAGCTTAGTTAACAAATTCTGCAAATCACTGCCAAATCATACCCCATCAATTTTGAAAGTGAAGGCCAAAAGCTAAGAGCTATTAAGGAAAATCCAACAAACTTTCACACCAGATATGAAGTATGAGTCTTTCTGCAAGTCATAAATTCACTTGATCACACAGGATTTACGTATTAAAGTTTTGTAATGGTTTCCTCCAACATAACTCCAGCAATCTGTACATACACTCTTAATCTCTGCAAAGTACCCTGGTATATCAGCTTTTACACCTCTTCTCTTGTCAAAAGCTCCAGTGACAAGTAGAAGTTCACATCAAGGGGGGACACTGGGTGAAAAAAAAAAAAATCTAAAATGAAAAAGTGAGAAAAAGTGTGAACTAGAGGTGCATGGTGTAGGTAAGGAGGATACTAAGTATATTTCAGCAGCTTAGCTCTCATAAAACAGAAAGCAAAACCAGCAATCATGACAAAAGGGTTGAAGATGATGCCACTGTATACATTAGGTGAGAATATTTCCTTTCAAAAGTTTCATCATGCAAGTCTCATATCTGATTTCAGCCTTTCAAAAGTTTCATCTTGAAAGTCTCACATCTGATTTCAGAAGTTTCTTCTCTGTATAAACCTCAAACTGTAATCCATGTGGGGAAAATTACCATGTCTAAAATAATGAATGATAGCCAGATGACTGTAAAGAAAGGTCTATCCCTATTTGTTACCTCATTTGCATCACAACTATTCCTTAGCTTTACACAACAAATCTTGGGCTGCTCAGGTCTTAAAACCTCATCACTATTGTCATTTTCATGTAACCTCTGGACCCCCTTTTATGAGGTTCCTGTAGCTTCAAGGTTGCACTCAACGTGGGAGCATGGTAAGGTGAGCTCCTCTGAGGTGAGAAGGTCCTTGACAATGCTGTACTCTTTTACGTATGCTAACGATGATACAGGGTCATCGAGGGTGACTTCTCACTTGTAGTGTTACCACTTACAAGCAGAGTTCGCTAACACCTCATCACTAAAATGACCATTATACTAAAATACAAATGATACTCACCACTAAGTCAAACTGCTGCTGGTAACTGCCACATGCCTACGCTGATAAATGTAAATATAGCAGGAGGAAGTCATCTCTTAAAGTTGTCCACCTCTGCTTGGATGTTTCTAGATGGCAGAGAGACACTGATGCAGGGTAACTTCTGACTGCTACCATACTGCTCCTCTATCACTCACTACTTCATGAATCCCACAATCCAGTGAAGTATGGAGCACTCTGGGCAGTAAAAGAATCAGCCAGATTAACCTGCTTCTCCTGATGGGTGTCAAGAAACTTCATCACAACATTCACTGTACTCCTTCACAGGACATACTAATCCAAAGTTTTCATCATCGATCACCTCATTATCTTCATCTACATTTTCCTCATGGGATCATCCTCTGAGATTAACTTAGACTGTGGAGAAGCAGAAGCCTCAGAGTTCAGAGACATTACTGACATAATTGTCAGCCTTGTTCCAGATGGTTCTCAAATAATCTTACTAACATGAAAAATTATTAAATTTTCTTTTTCAACATTTGACACTCAGCAAGTCACATGCCTATGATTATGACAAAAATAATGTATAGCCCCTGTTTGGATTAAACATCTGCAGGAGGCAACTAATTACTTTCCATATTAGTTCATGAAATAATTTATCACGCAGAATATTCTATGGCAGAAAAGCAGGAGTTCATTTTTGTAGCTCATACAGATCAATATGGAATTAAACTTGGGCTGGCTTGAAGAGGAAAAGAGTAACTGCATACTTCCAACGTAGCTCTTGATCCTTACAAGCTACCTTTGTTCACAGTAGTTTGTATTAGGCTTAAAATGGCCAACTTAAACTTTCACTTGTTGGATTTGGAGATACTGTTACCCTGGGAAGGCAAGGCCACTTACACGAGTTTACTTTCAAAATCTTTTTTTACAGCCTGAAATGATCCATCGGTCACAACTGATAATTATCTCTGTATCTTTGTCTGAAACAAAAACTTAAAATTTCTTTAACGAAGTAATTGTACCTACAGTTTACACACACAAAATACATCCATATATGGATGCTCTGAATTATATCCAAAAGTTCCTTCCTAATTCTAACTGAAGTAAAGAGTGCAGAATCCTTTAAAAACTAACTTTAATTCTTTTTTGTTTCATTATGAGTTAAAGCACCAAAGTAGTAAACCTCATCAACACAATTAGCAGAGCAACAAATCAATGAGGGTAATTCCTATCTGTCATGTATACCTTTTCCTAACAATTCAACAGAGCGGCACATGTAAGATAATCTTCCCAACTTATTCTAGCTGCTGACCACAGCCACACTTTTAAGTGTCACAGATCCAGTTAAATGGTTGAAAAACATGCTCATATAGATTATGGTCCATCTCTTGTAAGTAAATCCAGGTGCTTTCTTATCCTCTTCAGGACAAGAAGCAGTCTTTCATTTTGGAAGAGATGTGTCAAACTGCATATCACCATCTATTTCTTCTACTGACCAAAACACTAATTCTTTTTAACAGCACTTCCCTAGCTTTTTAAACAGCAGGAAATTATCAAATACCGATTGCTTCTGCAAAAATAAGTGGAAAAGGTTACAGAAGCACTGAGATACTGCAAAACAAGAACCAGCAGGATACTCTTGAAGTCACCTTGATGGTATACAGAACCCAAATTCAGGCCTAAAATTGTACCAACAAAAGAGGAATGCACTACAATGACACAACAAGTCTTCCATACAGCATCAAAAATAACAGAACAAACATTTCATTACATCTTTGTAGGCAAAGATCTGGATCTTCAATCATTTAGCTAGAGAAGTACATGGGCACTCTATCTGACACATGTAAAGGCAAACTGTATGCAAGGGGTGAGAGGCTTGGATACTATGACTGCAGATACAGAATGTAATAATAAAAAATCTAACCTATGAAAGCAAAAGTCCTAATTACTAAGCTTTTTAAACTGATCTAGAACCATAAAAAGAGGCAGTATTATATACATGGAATAGCCAACTGATTGGTTTGAGTTCCCAACTGCTCCTATGTCTTAACAAAGATAATGATACTTTACTATTCTTGTATTTAGAGAACTAGCAAGAGAGAGGGAGTGCCCATGTACCTGGAAGTCCCTAAAGGAAATTGACACTAGGCAAAGCTAACACACAGTACTCACCACTTATCTTGCTTGGTTAAATATACTGCTTTTCTTTGCTGTCACACATGGCAGAAAGAAAAATTATCTACCAGTCTATGAGAACCTATGATGAGGTTCACCCAAAAGGTAAGACTTGGGCATAGTTCATACTACACATTTTGTCTGATGAGTGTTTCTCTTTGACACTTCACACACTACATTATCATCACTCCTGGGTTCAGCTGGACATGCATTCAAACATACATGAAGATTTCTTTAAAACATTTCCGTGCATTTCGTATATGCTTCTCAGTTACCTTGGCAGTAAGATGAGTAATCTTTCAAGGGGCAGCACCTATGGTTAGATGCCAAAAGGCTGGCCTAGTACAAAGTATTTACCACACATCCTTCTTGTTGCATAACACCTTTCTCCTACCACCACACTTGTTACATAGTTATCAATCCTAGATTTATTTGGAACTGAATTCAACCATATATCAACTTTTAATTGTCCTTTTTATCTTGGTAGCCTTTATGTCTTCCTTGTTTGGCACTGTATTATTGTTAGATAATTCTTTTGGTATATTCTATGGTATTCTTGCAGACTTAGCAAGTTTCTTCTTCACTGAGTCTTTTAGGCCTGTAATTTTGTCTTTTCTCCATTCAATTTGTTGTGCACAGAATATCATGTACCCTCCTTCTTTCTAGGTTGTAAAGTTCAAGCTGTTTCAACCACTCCTGAAAATTCATATGTTCTTTCTCATTAATTTCACTCATGAAGTGCTTCTGAATTCAAACTTGTTTAGTTTAATTCATTTGGTTGGTGACCATAGCACAACAGTATCTAATCTTGCTTTCCATTTATAAAATCAATATTTATAGCATTATTCTTTGTCTCCTGTAGTGGTGGTTATCATTAAAATACCATTCATTAATTGTTTTTATAGTGCTCTCTGATCAATACCCTCTTCAAAATCTAGTTTTTCATATATGATGACTCCTAGATCTTTGAAAACATTTCACTTTCTATCACTATCCTAGTTGGGCAGGAATATCTAAAGCTAAAAATAATGAGCTGAGTGCAGAGAGAGAGAGAGAGAGAGAGAGAGAGAGAGAGAGAGAGAGAGAGAG
>JAYMFT010061573.1:0-14891 GCA_038088735.1 Panulirus argus | reverse complement strand
TATTTACTAAAAAAACGAGGGTTGATATTTGTTCTATTTAAGCATATATTATAATCAAGCAGCATATATCATTTAGCTGCTTAATAAGTAACATAATTTGGTTATGCATGTATAATTTGTCAAAGAGGAAAACACAAGTTTCGCAGTTTCGAAAATACCTTCAAACTCACTTTCTGTCCTTTACATTAATGCGAGAGTGATACTGGTAACAGAATGATATCGAAATGAATTAATTTGTTTAAAAGAGTAATTGTGATTTTTGTTGAAATCCTAAAAATGCTACTTTGTTTTGTCGTTACAACAGGCATTTGTCCAATCAGCAAATGGTGTTTACTGATGTACCTCTAGTTTCTTCGTACGAGCAAGGCTTTCCGTTTTCCGTTTCTCCATTGTTGAATATTTTCTCGTGTTATGATAAAGGTTTTATTCGTGGTTTGCCTTAAAGATCATCAGCTGCTGATAGATGTTAAATTCAATAATATTCATTCACAGACACGTGTTCAGTAGTCCTGGTTTTGCCAACCACATTTCCCGCCAATTCTCGAACGATATGTGACGTCATGGTCATCGAGTCTATAAATAGAGGTTGTGGAACGCATGAAGTTCAGTGGCTTCCACGTTGTGAATCAGGTATGGTTGACGAAATGTGTTAAGTTAGATTTGATTTAGTTGTATTCTTTATCCATTTATAGTATATATTTTAGTTGTATTATTTTCTATTTTTTTCTAAATTTAGTTTGGAAAAAATTTGGTAAATTGTCTTTATGTAAATATCTTGAATTTTTTCTGTTGTGGTTAATCTTGTGTTTTGTAATAAATAAATCTCAAGATTGATGCAACACTTTGATTTTGACACCCAAGAATTTTTCCAAAACGATAAATTTTTTTTAAATTCGAGCAATATCTTTTAATTTTTCATGCATATACTTTTAAACCTAAACTTTAAAGTTTAAATAACTTTTAAATTTTTTTAAACTGTCTATGAAACTTTAAACAATAATGGGTTCTGATCTATGAAGTTTAGTTACGTAATCATTTTAACTAAAATAATTTGCTTAGTCTAATCTTAGTCAGTATATTGTGTGGGAAGTTTATTAACGAAAACTGATTCGTATAATCTAAAGTCAGTATATTGTGTGGGAAGTTTATTAACGAAAACTGATTCGTATAATCTAAACGTATGAAAGTGTCCTCGTATTTTTTGATATTCTTTACGAGAAACATCTCTTATGTTGAAACGAGGTTAGAAAACTCTCGTTGGTTCTGAAAGGTTCTGAAATTTCTTTGTCTTAAATCTTGCATTGCAAAGCACTTCTTTCATTTTTAACTTTTAAACGTCAGTATCATGTTTACTTGAAATCTTTTTACAAACTACCAAACTTATCAAAGCTTCGACCTTTATAGTTTGGCATTAACTAACATGTGCTATCGTTAGAAAAATACGTTTGCAACAATTAACTTGTACATTAAGTGCTTTTGACCATTATCAATAACTGGTACAGCACTACTAGTTTTCCTATATTCTCTAGCTTTTTTTTTTTGTCGCAAAAAATAATTCCTTTTTTGTCCCTTGTAACTTTCATTCTTTTACAGAACAATGACTTACCTTTACAAAAGACATCTTTAAAACGTGTAACATAGTTTACAAAAGGCATCTTTAAAACGTGTAACATGTTTTTAGTTTTAACTTTTCTGGTTTTATATTAATCTCGACCGTTTATGTAGTTATTCCCTAATTTTACAGGCGCTATCCTTTAAATGCTAAAACATCTGAAGTAAATATTACATTGAATATTTTATAACAAACTCCCGTAATATTTAATGTTTACTTGTTAGACTTTACTGCATATCTTTACTTCATGTTCTTAAATCCTTTTAAAGGCCTTTTTTTTACATATGCATCCAATATTAAACCCGCATGACTAATTCAAAATACTTAATAGATAATTCGGACTAAATTCATTTCCACACTAGGCGAGCACGGATTCAGTGACTGGGCGAAGAAATGGAAGACATTCAACGTAAAATGTTGTACTTGTTCGAGAGGCCGTCTGAGCCACTCGACAAACCTCGTGACGAAGGAGCTGTCGTCTTCTCCTTCGATGGACTCCAACCTGTACGTAAATATTTCGCCCTTGTTAAATCTTTCAACTAATTCTATTGACAATATAATCTACTTTTCATTATCTTGGATTTTTTTATGCGTAGGAAACTCACACCCGGTTTGGAAAGCCACCAACCATCATCAATGTACCGAAGCGATCCGACGCTGACCCGACCCAGCTAGGAAGCGCCACATCTGTTCGTCGTGGGACGCCCTTCTCGGTCTTCCTGGAACACCACAGGCAAGCTGCCAAAGACCTCTATGATGCCTTCATGAGTAAGTGCTTCTCTTGTCATAATGGGGAGGTGGGGGAGGAAAACTAATTTTTTCCCCAGAATTTTAATATTTGGAGTGAAAGTGTACCTTAAACTAATGACTAATTTGGAAATGAAATTTAATGTATGTTCAAGAGTCTAATTATCTACTCGTTCACCCATTTAGATAAAATAAATTCTAATACTTCATCAACATCTAGTAAAACTCAAGATTTGAGTTCTCTTATTTCAACATTTCCCAAAATATCCGTTAGAAACAAAAGGAGCTGAAGACCTGACGGAGCTAGCAGCCAGAGTACATGACGAGGTCAATGAGGAAGTCTATATCTATGCTCTTTCCTTCGCCATTTTACATAAAAAAGGTAAATTGCAAGCCGTGATTTCTCTAAATTAATTCTCGTAGTTTTGTTCAGTACAGTAGTTTTTTCTAAGCTTGAACATTCATCTAAATCACTGAAAGGATAAAAAAAATTAAAGCTGCCTTGACATTTATTCGTGCATTAAAATCGTTTTAGATACTTTACATCGTAACCTTGAGCAATAACTAATTGGAAAATTTCATTAATTACTAAATACTCCGTCAAATACTTTTGAATAAGATTTGCTTTGCATATTTAATATTTTCACTTCTAGATTTTATTGGAAAATTTCATTTAATTGCTAAATACTCACGACGTCAAATACTTTTGAACATTTGCTTTGCAATATTACTCTTGCATATTTAATAATGTACTTTTTTCACTTCTAGATTTTATTCCATCTAGAAATCTTGTTGAATTGGAAAATGACTAACGATAAAACTTCCAACAGGAACTACAAGGTATTAGTCTTCCATGTTTTCTTGAAGTATTTCCAGACAAGTTCATACCCGAAAATGAACTTATGAAGACTTACGTTCGAGCCATGAACATCTCTCCTAATGTAAGCACACCTTGAAGTTTGTGTGTATATATACAATACACACACAAGCTTGTATATCATTTTTCTTATACTTTCTCAAGTTTCCCACTTTAGTGAAGTAGCACTAAAAATTTCAAAATGAATCGATCCACTCTTACAACCATACGTATACACAATACCTATGTATAAACTAATGTACATGTTCACTCCATCCATTTCTTACGCCACCCCACACCACAGGAAATGGCATCGCCATCCCCAGCGTCAGCGAGGTAACTCCAGGAAACTGACTAAAAAGCCACATTCCCTCAGTCTCTAGCTGTCATGTGTAATGCACCGAAACCACGGCTCCCAATCCACATATAGGCCTCGCTTTAACATGGTTTGCCCTAGTTCAGTCCATTTACAGCACGATGACCAGAGTATACCACATCTTTCCATTTCACTATTCCGTGCACGCCTTTACCCTCACACCCAGATATATAAGAAAAATCTTTAATTTTTCTCAATTTGAAATTCTCATCCCAATTAACTTGTCCCTAAACCCTGCTGAACCTAATAACCTTGCTTTTATTCACATTTACTCTCTTCTTTCTCCTTTCTCACTTTTCCATAATATCGCCAACTAAAGCCATTTCTTACTCGAATTGACCAATATTGCTATATCATAGACCAACAACTAACTCTGCTATATCGTGGACCAACAACTCTTGCAAGGCCGTCTTGTTCCAAACACTGCATACTCTCGTTTTTCCCAAAATCTTTCATTTACCTCCGACCAGCCAATCAATAAATGATCTGAACGGCCATGGGAACATCCTCACGCACCCGGCCCAAACACACCTTCCCTAAGAACCAATTGTTCTCCTCTTTTCCTACTCTTACACATGCCTTACACCCTCGATAAAAACTTCTCGCTGCTTCTAGCAGGTACCTCCCACACCATATATTCAAAACGCCTGCCAAAGCCTCTAGCAACCCTAACATATGCCTTCTCCAGTTCCATAAATACAAAAATCGGGTTTTCTTCAAAACTCCTGATTCACGCATCCTCTTCTTTTCTTTCACTAACAACTACACTTCATCCCACCACTCGCTACCCTTCCTAATCTGCCCACATACCACATGTATATCTCTTGCACATGCCGTCACTACTTCCCTAAATACATCCCATTCCAATCCCCTGACTTCACTTGTTCTCTCCTTTTGCCATTCTACACTATTTCTTCTCTCCTTTTGCCATTCTACACTATTTCACAAACCTTTCGAAACTTTATTATTCTGATCGCTCTTCTCCCCGAGGTTCCTTTTTGTAAACTTGTGCAAATCTTCGCCAGATCAGACATCCCACCAGCTGCCACTCTCGGCGCATTTACATCTTTTAAACGCCTGTTCATTAAGACTTAATCAAATTATGTTCGTTCACCATGTCTTCTACTCTCGCGTATGCTTGTCACTGGTTTTAAACCAAGCATTCCTAGTCTATTTTCAGTACACAAATCCACGAGCTCCTCGCCATTTCTATTCGACAATGAATACCCAATGTGCACCCATTATACACTCAACAGCCACATGACTCTCCTTTGCATTTAAATAGCTCGTCACTAATACCCGGTCTCGTGCGCCAAAACTGCTGACACTTACTCGGTTGTTCCCCAAATACCTCTCAACATCTTTCTTCTCATGACCAGGTGCATAACAACCAATGATCACCCATATTTCGCCATCCACTTTTTAGGTTTTGCCCACATCAATCTGGAATTTACTTCCTTACACTGTATCACACCACTTCTCCTACTTCAGTAGTGCTAATCCTTAATCTCTTGTCCGCTCGTGAACCACTGACTTCACTCCCAAGACGTTTCCAGACCATTCTTTCCCCCTTGACCCAATAACTTCGTCTGAGCCAAAACATCCAGGTTTTTCCTCAAACATGCTACCTATCTCTTCTTGATTACATCCACATTGATACCCCAATCTGAGCCTTCGAAGAGGATGAGCACTCCCAACTTTACTCCTTCTGTTTACCCTTTTAGAAATGGAAATAAAAGGCGAGGGTTTCCAGCCTCCCTTTCCCACACCATTTACTAGCCTTATACAACACGCGGTAAAATACACACGTGAAATATTTTGTCCCCTATACCGTATAAACTATTGCTATAAATACTAAAACTTGGATAAACAAATTATGGAACATCATATTATCCACCAGATTTAAATATTACTATTCTCTAAACTCCATTACAAAAATGTGATTTCTAAGTACTAAACCACTGCATACCTTGGTACTTTACTAAATTCATCATATCTTAATCTAACAGAAGTGTAAATCGCCCATCAATACCTACATTTAATATTAACAAACCATCTCTAATTCAACAATTCTTTCCTCATTTATTACCTCTCAAATTAAAACTTAACTTCAAATCGCCACATTAATTTCTCAAACCAACGTAAAATAAAGTAAAACGATCTCCAATAAATATTCAACATTGACAGCCTGTAACTAACTTTAAGCATTATCAAAAACCACTATAATAAAACCATTTAAATATTTTGGCTTATAAAAATATTGCCCATTTTTTCGTACTTAAATTTCCCTTTCTACCTTGTAGTTCTAAATTTCATTGCATTCCCAGTATTTTTGGCAACTGGAATATACCTCTTAAGTTACTCGTCTAAAATAACATTTACTAACATAAACTTTCAGACAAATGTAGCTCATAAACTAACTTGAAACTCTCAACCTTCAGGAAAAAATTCTAACAATAAAGCATGAGCCGGACTTTGCCACCACCACTCAAAAACCCGAACATCGCGTCTCCTACTGGAGGGAAGACTATGGCATTAACACGCACCACTGGCATTGGCATACAGCATATCCCTTGGGCATGGACGTCACGCGTGACAGGAAAGGTGAACTCTTCTATTACATGCATCAACAGATGCTGGCTAGGTAAGAAATTACTAATATCGCTTATTCATACTTGCATAAAACGTTAAACTTGAATGTATCCTGTTAATAACATTACATTGAGGATTTGTCAAGCTTACCATCTACAGCAATTAAACCAAAGATGGTTGACACATCGGACTTGTTCTTTCATCAGATACGACATGGAACGTCTTAGCGTCCACATCAACCGTGTAGAACCGCTTGAGAACTGGCGGGTTCCCATCCCTGACGGCTACTTCTCTAAGCTCACCCTCAACAATTCCGGCACAGCTTGGGGAACCCGGCAGGACAACACATTATTGAAGGTATGTATAGTAGAAACATTTTAATTACAATGGGAACTATAAATCTAATTAAATATCTGTTTAACGACATTCAATTATTTCAAATCAATCTAATGTCTACTATACTTTTTGTAGGACGTGCGACGCAGCGACTTTGGAAATGACATGATACACATCACAGACCTGGAGAACTGGCGTTCCCGGATATACGATGCCATCCACCAAGGCTACGTAATTAACGTAAGTTGTATTCTGAAATAGGTTCTAAACTACTCTCATAACCTAGAATCCTCTGCTAATAACTTTCTTTTTCTACAGCGAAACGGTGAACGGATTAGCCTGTCCGATGACGTCCCTACAGGAAAGCGTGGAATTGACATATTGGGTGACGCCGTCGAGGCTGATCGCGCCTTGAGCATAAATTATCCATACTATGGCAACCTTCACAACATGGGTCATATCCTTATATCTGTGGCACATGACCCTGACTATTCCCATAAGGTAAATCTTTTATTTCGCGGTATTAAGGCACAAAGTGTTCAGAAAATATAATTGAATTACGCACGATACAATCGTAAATTTTTCTTTGATTATTTTGGTTTCTGCTTAAACGCCAGTTGATGCTAGGGTATCGGGTATAGTAAAATGTTTCCTAAATTTAGGAAGAGATGGGTGTTATGGCTAACACGGCCACAGCCTTGAGGGATCCAGTTTTCTACCGCTGGCACAAGTTCATAGACGAAATCTTCCAGGAATACAAGATGACGCAACAACCATATACCCAGGAGGACGTGAGTCTATTTTAGAGCATTAAAATTTGTTCACTGTCTGCTTCATGTAACTTTAAATTTCTTAACTTAAACGTAATTTTCGACGAGATTAATCCATTTTCTAGTCATCTTGACAAATTTGTACTTTTTTTTTCAGATGTTTTTGCCTGGTGTAAAGATTGATAAAGCGGTTATAGTAAGAAAAGATAACAATGATTTGGTCACTGGTTGGACGAAACGTGAATTGGAATTGAGTAGAGGACTGGACTTCAATTCTCCCGTACCTGTGGTAGTAGAACTTACCCACATGAACCACCAACCCTTCGATTATCACCTTCAGGTCTGTACATGTATAAAATTAACTGACAAATATTAAGCGACTAAAAGAACATTATTATTTTTCACTTCATCCAGATCTATTATCTATCATACAAAGCTTAAAATTCTTCACGAAGTTGCCCAAAACCAAAAGGCTAGATTACATGAGCTGCAATACTAAAAACGTAGATCAACATTACTATGACCCCAAACCTGCTATTATAAACATGCAAATATTCCTTTAAATTCCCTTAAATTCTTTAAGGCTATACGGCACGTTTTTTCACTAGGAAACTAAAACCTGATGGCAGAAAAAAAAAAAAAATTGGCACAATACCAATGTTTTATTGAAGTATTCATAACGGTACTTGTTCTCCTATAAATCTTAGGTTTATGTAAGCAATAAAATCATTTTCCTTCGAGCGTTTGCATAAATTCTTGTACTTCCAGGTCGTCAATAATAACAAAGATGAAAAGCATGTAACTGTCAGGATTTTCATGGCTCCCAAACACGATATAACAGGAAAGGAAATGACGTACATGGAACAACGTTCCTTGTGGGCAGAGATGGACAAGTTCACAGTAAAGCGTAAGTTCTATACACCTTCAGTTTACAATGGAGGGTTAAATATAAATAAATTTTTGTTCTTGGTGATAATTTCATGGTTCTCATCACTATACCTGTACTGACTATTTTTTAATAGAGATACCTTTTCTTAGTTTACCAACGAAACTGGTTTTAGTAAATAACTAATTTGCTGAGTGTAAAGATAATTTAGATATTCTCGCATTCGGTAACATAACTCTATTATATCGTTGCCAAATAGACATAAATCTCTAATAACGGTTATGTTTCCCTTTCTGAACATCCTTAATATCACATTATATTTCATTCACTTTTCGTAAAGCCTAACATTCGTTTTCCAACGCTAAAAAAATCTAACTCTTCCCTAGGTATATTTTTCACCACTAAAGGTAGTTTCCACACGATTAAAACAGCGTTGAATAATATGCTAAAACTAATCCTTGAACATTGATAATGCATTATATAAAATATATACTATTTGAACCTTTTCATTCACGAATGTAAACTACCGTACATCAATGTCGTAACTTCATAAGGCTAAAGTGCAAAGGTTGTTTACTTTAATTAAAGCCCAGCCAATGTTATTAAGGCCGTCAACGTCAAGCTATATCTACCAACCGAAAAATCTTTAACACCTTCGGGTATTAAATATAATTCTAAGACAAGCACTCGCAATGCATGTCACCCATCGTGTGCAAAGCAATGTTCATTAAATATTTCATTAATAGATATTTTTTTCAGTATACAAATAAAAAATCTTAAACGCTACGGTAATAAGTCTTAATATCTTGTATATTAACTTTATATATTTTAATTGCTAACGTACATAATTACTTGATACCTATGAAACATTAAAGCTTTTAGGTTTAAAATTCATTTTTTTTCTTTTTAGTGAACACTGGATCTAACCACATCAAGCGATCGTCTAAGGACTCTTCCGTCACAAGTCCGCCTGAACATACCTTCAAAGAACTTCTCAACAGAAAAGGTGGGTGACATTTGTCATCTCAAATTTTTTCATAATTCTTTCCTTTCCACCAAAACAATTAACATTAGAATTCTAATCATGAATAAAATCGTAAATGTAAATGACTCGTATAAATGACTCGTATAAATGAATATTTAAAAATCTTTAAATTCTTAATGAATTTCACTTCCAAATATATTTCAACTAGCTATAATAAAGATCTTTCTCCTAAATTGACTAAATCAGGAGACAAAACGGCGTTCTGTGGCTGCGGATGGCCTCAACACCTGCTGCTGCCCCGAGGTAGGCCAGAAGGCATGGACTTCCAAATATTCTTCATGCTCACTGACTGGGAAAAGGATAAGGTAAATTTTCTGTACACTCTTTTGCATATGTATTAAAATTTGCCAAAACCTTAACCGTGATATCTCAAACTACTAAAAACTTCAGCTTATAACTAGCTTGTTAGTATCTTTTCAGATGTTTTTATTAATTCTTTAATGCAAGTACTTCTTAGAATATCCATTATATTATGGCAATACTTACATAATCTCGAGCATAAACAGTTATTTTTGGATGTCTCTACTACCTTTTCACGAGGCTAGTTACAAACTTTCACAATGTCGAAAAACTTTGGCACAGATGCATCACAATACTAATAGATTCGTTACCGTTAGCACAAAGGTTTTCCAGAGTTGCATAATTGGTAATAAAATTTTGCTTGCACATATAAAATTTCCAAGTGTTTGAATTCTGAACATTTTTTTTTTCTACAGGTGGAGACTTCGGAAAGCGCTTCCAAAGGTTGTAACTCCGCTGTCTCTTACTGTGGCATCCTGGACGAGAAATACCCTGACAGCCGTCCCATGGGCTTCCCATTTGACCGTCGGCCTCCCCAGCAGCTAATGAATCGCACAATCAATAAAACTGAAGATCTGGATGTACTCGATAACGTAAAGATCCACGATGTCAAAATTACTTTCATGAACAAGGACTTGAAGGAGTAAGATCCTGGTGATAGTCACTGAACCCAATTTTATAGTTTATACATGCACTTAACTCTTAATCGTATTTCAGCACAAATTTATGTATCGGCACTTTATCAATCTTAGAAAAAGAAAAAAAAAGTGCACTTGTCTCGATTGACATTGTATTTATTCCACTATAAATATATATATTGTTGGTTGAATCTAAGATATATGGATATTAATATATGAAATTTAAAAGCAATTTTGGTAGTTTGTTGTCCAAGGAAAACACTGGAAACTGTTAAAATTCGTTTTCCATTATGACTGTTTATATGGCTTTAATTCGATTTAAGTTACAGCACGTGATCAACAAATTTAAGTCATCTACTCCAAATTATGAATGCAAGACCTTATTTAATTTTTTTCTGATAATCCGTAAACATCTTGACAAACGTGAAATAATTTGGTATCGAATGTTAAATAACTTACATTCAGTACTATAATATAAACTAACTTTTCGATTTAACAAAGGAAATGAATTGAATCGCATAACGAAAGAAATCTGTTATTTACTTAAACTGAAGTAGATTCGTACAAATAAACAAAGACCGTAAGTAGTCATGGTACACTTGAAGAAAGTCTACATATAAACTAAGGAGCCCAGTAACAAATAATTTGCCTATATAACCTAACCTCTGCAATCATTATGCTTATAAACAAATTTTAAATGTACTGACCAAAAATGGAATAAACATATACAAAATTAATGAATACATTACTTTAAAAACCCAAGCTAAAACATGAAGACCTTTACCTGGTAAACATTTCTTGCCGTGAACAACGCTTCAAAACCTGAATTCTGCACCATAGTACACTAAAATCAAATTAAATAAAACTCTATCCTATCACTTTATGTTGCAGCCTTACTCCCGTCCAGCAGACTGTATCAAAATTAAGTACCCTAAATAACTCGGTGTCATCAATTTTTGCCACAACAACGCTTTGAGATCTGGGGATGACTGGAGCCATGGGAACTGCTGGTATGTAATAATATCCTGGAAGGGAGGTAAATGGAATACAGGGAGCTGGGGAGAGATAATTATGGGTTTAGGGAAAGGTTGTGAAGGCGAGGAAGGGGAAAGATGTTTTGGCTAAGTGAGAGGGTAGGGCAGAAGATATATAAACGTCAGGAGTATCTGGAAATACGAGGCTGAAGGCCTGTCCAGACGAGCGGGCGTGTCCGCCGGCCAGCGCGGTTGGCGGGCAAATTTTGCCGGGCCTGCCCGTGAATGTTGTCCGCAGGGGTCGAAGCTCGAGCCACCGTGCACCGCCATGTGATTTCGTTCAACGGGCGCTCGGGCAATTTGACGGGTTTGCTCGTTAAAGGTGCCCGTTAACGGGCATGCCCACCTATCAGGCCCGCTCGTACGGACAGGCTATAAGATGTCAAAAAGTGGGGTTGTTTTGATTGCTAGAAAATGAGAATTTTCTAGTAATAAATTAGGACCATGAGCGAAGAACATAATTCAATACAAGTAACTTCTACATGATTACATTTAATCATACTGGCATTGTCCGCTTTCCTTGCAGCACCACAACATATTCTATTACGGTTCAGCATTCCATGGCGAAAACACACGTACAGTCGCAGCATGTGCCAGCCGGGCTCTGCTCTATTTCGCAACGTCTTTGTTCTTCCAGGAGAGAGAGAGAGGAATAGACCCATCGGCTCTGTGAGCTGCGTTTGCGAACTGCAGAGCTCTACTGCGCCGACTGACTCCGAATCTTCTACTGCTACAACCCAGCGGGCAGCCTTCTGTTACAAGAGGTCTATGGATGCCACTGGCGAAAAAAAGAAAACGCGCAAACCAGCCAGGCCTCCGTTACTAGACTGAGGTCTTCGGCTGCCGGCGTTGCCGACACAAATTCATGGTTCAGCCAAGCATCACATGACGGCGAGGAAGTTGGTGGCTTCGCAGCCAGTGCTGGAGGAGGTCTCCTCCTCCTCTTCAAGGCTCCTAACGACGACGCTAACTCGCACAAAATGCCAAAACGACAAACTTCATCCGCTAAGGGACGGTTCCAGACATAAAATCCCAAGGCCTAGAAACTTAATGTGAGCGGGGCGAGTCAACTGTTACGGAGGGGAGCCCCCAAGTGGCGATGTATTTATGGTTCTGTTGTTCCTTCCACATTTTTGCTGGTAGCAGTCAACGCTCACGACGACCTAACCCGATGTTCTTCCCTTCCAGAGAACACTGCAGAACTCGGAACAAAATCTAAGGGGAACTCGAGACAACATTAAACGTGTTACCTGAGTCCTTAGGAAGCTTATACAGAATATTTCACTGATGAAAGAAAACGTATAGTTAACAAAAGTGCAAGTTCCAACGAAATTGTAAGGCTTTGAAAAGAAATTCAAATGTTTTACAAAAAGTCTGAGTGAAGTGATAAGCCAATTACACTATTACTTCACGAAGGGAAGTTTAGGAACGAGGTTACAATAGTGATTTAAATTTTACGGCGACGAGAACACATGTTCATTCGATCTTTTGTTTGCATGAAATTTCAGTTTAATAGATAACTAAAAGCAAATTATATGCTAATTAAATATCTAGAACTAAATCTACATGTAATATGTTTGTAAACATTAAAGCAGTGATGCTAGCCTAGATTTTAGATCTCGAGTACTATAAACTGTTGTCTGCAGACATTATGGAGTATATAATTACTGGAGGTAATTATGGATAATCAGGAGGTCTGACTCGAGTGGAACTGGTGCATCAGTGTTAATGTTTAGCTTCCTGAGCTATATGGCGCGAAGTGAGGCTAAAACCTTGGCTTCACCATCAGCTCTCCATCTGTATAGGTTAGGAATTGTTACTCTTATTCACTACAAAAGCCTCGCCTGAAATCAAGCCATTTAGTATTTGTCTATCCAATTTGCTCATTGAACTGAAATAAACCGTATTCCTCTGGCTTACTTTCCAAGCATGTGAATCTCTGATTCATTTTTTTACTGAACGGTGATTTTGTTTCTAGCTGTGCAGTAAATCCACACGTCTTATAAGGACAGATTATCACAGTAAGAGAGTCAGTTTGAGAACTGATGTTCGTAAAGGAGGACGCAAGGATAATCTGTGTTGTATACAAAGGTGTTATTATATTTTAATCATCTGCAGTCGCTCGTGTACTGACACTGGCTATCGTCAGTCTTTGCTCTAATTAACGTATCTCTTTTTATTCATATTTCTTTCACTGGGCAAGAAAGCATTTTGTTTGATCATTCTTGAAAGATTTATGAGTAATTGGCATACATGGAGACTGAATATACATGAGTATGCATATATGTGGGTAAAGGATATGCATGGGGATTGAATATGCATGGGCATGCACATACAAGGGTAATAGATAAACATGGTGACTGAATACACACATCTGCCTGTACATGCATGGGATCCCTACCTTGTTTTGGAGTATACGTGAGAGTTAAAGATGAATGCACCAATCTTACATAGATCTTCATTGACGAAAGTTTTCAATATCAGTTGAAAAAGAAAATACTATGGATATCTCTCGTTTCACTTGCTTAATCTAAATATTTCTTATTATTCCGGTAAAGACGATTTCTCCAGCCACCCAGCACCATTCCATATTTCTATTTTCTCCGCCGGGGACATTGTTTTTCCTAGCATTTGTGATTCCCAAGGACTCCAAGTTCCCCCAGCTGCGTGGATATCTAACAGGTCCGACGTTATCATCATTTTTTTCTTTTTTTCAGGAGCCCACCCAGTTCAGTGGTTCTTGAAATATTGCGCAACGGACCGCACACAACACGGTCGTTCTTGCTCATGAGCTAGAGCTGTGTTGCCCCGAAGTGGCGAAGAGAGAGAGAGAGAGCTTACATATTTGGTCGAGTTGGCTTCGGCCGGTTTTTTATTTACAAAGTTGCAAGAGAGTAAAGCCACAAAACTCTGTCAAATAATTTGGGTCAGAGTAATAAAATACCAGCGCAGCGTCGGATCCAGAGGGGGTTTTAAGCCTACGCGAAAAGCAGATATTTCTCTCGTGTACATATATATATATATACATTAGCGAACTCCGACTACGAGTTGTAATATCGCATGGGCAAAGTCTCCTTCAACGAGGCTGTATGATGGTCAGTAAGCAGAAAGGAGTAGACCTTCAGGGAGGACCTTCTCGACCCTCAAAAAAAGAGTCCACCTTACCCTACATTCCTAATGAGTAAACAATTATAGGACGTCATATCCAAACTGTAATGACACAATATCTACCTTCATCTTTACAAATCTCACTCATTTTCTCCCGTTAGATTTCCGAGCACTATCATTCTACTTTGCAGTATCAGACAATTATGGGAGGCGTAGCCACACCCTCCAGTCTCTCCTGGAAACTCCGTTTGATCAGAATAATGCGAAATCTGCTTTCCAAAACCTGGGAGTGTTATATAGATGCCTCATTTATTTATCTATTTTTTTCTTTTTGAGTAGCTGCTCCATATCTAAGTGTCTCCCTTTGGTCCCATTGTATGGGGTACTGCTGCCATATCTGGGGGGTGGCGGCTCCTTCTGCAGTGTCTCCTGTAGCCAGATATCTCCGCTATATTAGCCTCTCTTTTCCGTCCACCGTGATGATGCAATCCCCGCTCTCTCTCTCCCTCCCTCTCTCTCTCTCTCTCTCTCTCTCTCTCTCTCTCTCTCTCTCTCTTAAGCCCCGTGCTGCTGCAAGGGATTGTGCTGCTG
>JAYMFT010061562.1:0-14891 GCA_038088735.1 Panulirus argus | reverse complement strand
ATATATGAAGCAATAAATAGCAATGTCACTATTATCAATTCCACAAAAACCCACTATTCGGAGAGTAAAAAACAGGATGTAGACCGAAATTATACAGAACACCTGTTTTTCTGTTTTTTTACCCTCCGAATAGTGTGTTTTTGTGGAATATATATATATATATATATATATATATATATATATATATATATATATATATATATATATATTACTTCTTATTAGGACCCTTTTCTTTGAAAGAGTCCTGGTGTTGCCCTGTACCTCTTTACAGATGTCCCTGCTACCTAAGGCTACGCCACTTCCATTAGCAGGGAAATTTGAACTCCTTTGGAGTGAAAAGTTTTTTGACGAGACTGTACTCACAGTCATACAGCCTCCCAAGGGTTACACCGCAAGGCTACACCGCGAGTGAAAAGTCATCTTTTCCTAAGCTGTATCATTGGGAGTAGTCTTGTCAAAGAACATCTCACTTCAAAGGAGTCCACAGTTCCCTGCTTTGGAAGCGGCGCACCCTTGGGCAGCAGGGGTTTCTGTAAAGAAGTACTTGGTGACATCAGAACTTAGAAGGAGGTCGTTAGATGATTATACGTGAATAAATATACATATTCTATCTTTGCAGTTACACTGCTCCTGACGACACTCCCGTCCATGTAAAGTGGGTCGCCGACGAGAACGGCTTCCAGCCTCAGTCTGACCTCCTGCCAGTGGCTCCCGAATTCCCTTATCCAATCCCTGACTTCGTACAAGAGCAGATCGATTTCGCTGCACAGGAAGATGCTGCCCGCGCCCGCGCTGAATCTAACGGTTCTTCCGCCAGATATAATGCTCCTTAGTCAACAACGGCGACGACGCCTGGTGTTCGAACAACTTGCAAATACTCTGTATAGGCCTGAAATCTGATCGTGTATTTATTCGCATTGTTTCTGTATTCATATGTAGCAAACATTTTAAATGTAATAAAAAGTGAAGCAATTACTTCCTTTCTTTTTTTCTTAATGTGAAACAAAGTCTACCACAGTGTTCTGTTTCTTACAGGATTGACACAGATTACCATTACTAATAACTGCATACGTACTCATGGTTAAACAATGCTTTCTCCTTAGTGCTTGTGTGATGTAATGTATGCCTTGCAAAAAAAAACATATTGCAAGGTATGCATCTCATCCGTTCCCTTTCCAACAACTGGATATTGCCATCAAAGTCTTACTTAAGGGATTAAGTGGTATACCCTATTAGGAGCAGCAGTGTGTGTGTGTGTGTGTGTGTGTGTGTTATATGTATGTCAGCAAACAATCAGAAAAATTAATTAAACATGGTTTTCGAAATAAAGCAATTCAAGCGGACTTAAATCTAGTCAATGACCGAATTCATATGAAGTGGGAAAGGAAGGATAAAACCACATCACTTTCATATCAGTAATGTAATTACGAGAGCAGTTAACGAACGGGTATCAGTCAGTCCTCGGTACGAGAAAATCTTGAAATCTACGGTATTGTCCCATCCTGCCTCGAGGGGAAAAACAATTCTTAAGGACCATCTTTGGTAGAGTCTGTGATGAAAAATGTGTCTTACGAATCTACATAATATGCCTGGATGATGGCACTTCATTTCTTGTTTTAACATTTCGCCGGGATTTGCGGAAAGACTAACACAACACTCCTTCGGTTCTGTAAAGCGAAGGATAAGCCAGATCCATATACAACTATGTACAAAAGTAAGTATTTTATTAACTCGCTTGAAAAAAAATCACGCCAAATGAAATAAGGTCTAAGTTCCTTGTCTAGATAGACAGATCGTTCTGTAACAAGAATGGTGTCACAAAATCAACAGGACATCAAATAGCACCACAGTTTGTTAGTTTTTTTTTTGCCATTTTCAACTTACTTCGACTTTAGACCAGTTTTGCATGGAAAGCCATCTTCCTTTCTCTCTCCTCGATTCACTTTATATCCGGCAGTGGGTGTCTGGTATCACTGTGGATGCTGTGTGAGGGAATAGATGTAGGTATTGTTTTTACATATATATATATATATATACGCGCGGGTAGTGTCTGTAGTTTGGGTCTGAATGAAGGATGTATGTGGAGATGTTAAACATTAGAGTTCTTGGTGTACCCTTAAGTAATGGTACGAATGTGGGCAATGGATGTGGGATGTGAATGTTCGTCGTGGGTGTCGTTTGGGGTACGGCTATAATGCTCAACGTGGGATGACTGGGTGAGTAGCTGTATGGGTGAAAGTGAGTGTAACGCGTATCATCTATATGATGAATAACAAAAGCCATATCCAGCCACAGTTCATATGGATGAGTCCAGCGCAAGGCAACTCAGAAAATGGTACACGTACAGTGATGCGAAACAACTTTTGTTCTTTTTGTACGCTAGAATTGACATGAATTCCGTCCCAGCCTGTAGATTCGCATGCCAGAAGGAGGGACGCGTACACAAGGTCGCTGAAACTCTTTAGTGATTCCTTCAGCTCCACAAATCCTTTCTCTGGGACGACCAACGGTGCCTCCTCCCCCTCGCCTTTCACTCACGGATGCCTCGGTCTTTTCTAAGTCGAGCAGAAAATTGCAACTGACGCTTTCCTTCCTTCCAGCCTCTCCACCACAACCAAAAACTCATCTGCATTTAATTCCTAGTTTACGTCATCTCCCATCTGGTAGCGGGTTTACGTATGGGATGCCGATTCCATCTTCACTGAAGAGGATTCACTATCGTGTTCTGTATGTAATCTTCTCTAAATGTCTGCAACATCTGAATTTTGAAAGATACTCAGACAGCAAATGAGAAACGATACCAATAGAATGCTGAAACATAAACTGGCCCGGAAATAAGCTGTGATAAACTTTGGAGTATGCCTTTAAATCAAATTATCCGTGCTATAATTTAATGTTACTGGGACGTCTTCCGCTGCGCCCCACGGAATCTCGTACAACCGTTGGTAAGGGGATTTATTGAAGCTCGGGGTCCCCAAGAGCCTTATCTTTTGTATGTCATCTGCTGAGCTTGGCCCTGTCAAGCCTCGTCAGGAAGTGGGAATGTGAAAATTACTGCTTGTTCTCAGAGTGATATTTACTTCCCACTGGGACAACACTTGCTACTGCTAATCACCAGGGACGCTCTCACAGTTCGTAGTTACACTGTTGATCATATAGATGAACCGAAGTTCCATGTTCAGACCAGTGTTAAGGAACCTGATGCACATCGATGAGAATAGCAGAACCGTTTGAGCTGTTCTCAAAAAAATGATTTTATATCCGCTATACTTCCATGCTGAGATGTGGCGCTGTTGCTTATGTGGATGAAAGAAGTCCCACCGGCAGCTAATTGAGTCCCATTCTGTTACGTCGTAAGACCTCATGATGTGAATACCGGCTTCATCGGCATGTTGCTATGGGAAAGGAAGGAATGACAGTGAAGGGAAGGGGAGGCCTATGGACCAAGGGCGTCTCTTCCCGCAGGTCTGTGCCGGGAATGCGGTCCAGGGGGAGAGAGCCCAACGCTATATAAGCCCCAGGTACTTTATCTGGAGCACCAGATGCTGGTGACCGCCATCAACATGAAGATCGTAAGTGTCCAGCGATCTGGTGCTACGTAGTGGTGTAGAGTTAATGGGGCTCTTGATGTGTCCTCACACACTCTGAAATACATCGTTCTGGACGAAATCTAGCAATCTTTATCTACTCTTCACCGATGTCGAATACAGAAACCATGTTTTCATAAACTGGGTTATGGTGCGAAATATATTTTTGCTTTTGATTTTTGTACGGTTTCGTTATGATGGTACAAAATATATCAACTGAGCTGCCACTTTTTCTACTCAGAGCGTTGCATATGATTAGGCGTTTACTTCATCTTCTTCCATTGCAGTGGAAATCTGTTAATACAAATCACTCGAAATGCCTAACGTTACCTGTTACTTCAGGTGATCATTGCTGCCTTGGCTGCCGTGTCCGTCGCCGCCCCACAGTACGGCTACCAGCCTCCCGAACCCTTCTACGTCACCCCCGAAGCCTCCAACAGAGCTTTCATCGTCGAGAGTAAAGAGGTGATCCCCATCCTGAGGGACGACCGCATCCATGAGGACGACGGCAGGTACACGGTGGACGTGGAGACTGGCAATGGCATCGTCTTCTCGCAGTCTGGGTCTCCTAGCAGTCCCACGGGTGCTGTGGTCAAGGCTGGGTATTACTCGTAAGTATCATAACTTCAGCAGATGTACTTCTCCTGTACCTAAGTCTTTGCAAATAGAACAGGGACTTTTTAGAGATGTGTAATGCATGTGTGTGTCTCCGCAGCTACACTGCTCCTGACGGCACTCCTGTCTATCTAAAATTCGTCGCCAACGAGAACGGTTACCAGCCCGAGTCTGACCTCCTGCCAGTGGCTCCCGCGTTCCCCCACCCAATCCCTCAGTTCGTGCTGGACCAGATCGCCTTCGCTGCTGAGGAGGACGCCGCCCGTGCCCGTTCTGAGTTAAGGTCCTCAGCCTCCGTACAGAACCCTCTACTTACATATAGCCAGCCTCAGTAATTGCTGGTGGCCAGTATCTTCACTCTCAGGACGACCAACCAAGGACTTATATCTATTCACTCACTGTGTGTATATCGAATTATGGATCTCTGACTTTGTATGCTTGTAAAATATATATCTTTTGAATCTACACTAAATGTATTTTGCCCCTGTTATTCTTGAGTCGTTCAGATCCATGACCATTTATATTACTAAGATTTGTTGTAAACCTGTGTGAAAATGTATAAGACAAATTTGTAATTCATAATTGACATGAATAATGAATGTGAAAGTAGAGAAATTACTTGAATTCCACGAACTGTCAGTCATAGTTTCTAAATTCAATGAGGTTAGTGTATGGGACCTATTTCTCGTATATTTACCGATAAGGATATACGTGTCAAAAGTGGAGGGAACAAGGGGAACTGGTTTACCAACTTGGATATGGAGTGAAGAAGATTTTGCGCGAATCGGGTCCTGAACATGTAGGATGGTGAAAGGTGTGTAAGGGATGGAGTGAAAAGAATCACTGTCAGTGGACGAAAGGAGTGCAATCTCGTCGAGAGAATTCTCACTCAAAAAGAGTTCACCCTCTCTTCGTTACTGGCTGTAATAACGCCTTGAAGCTGCAGAAGATCTGTAAGAGGGGTCATGGGGCTATCGAGTTAAATCATATATGTATGTGTGTATATGATAAGAGAAATAGAGAGAGAGAGAGAGAGTCAAAGAAACAGATGGATGAGGTGACGGATATGCATTTGCATTTCATGATAGGAAGCCTTGAAGGAGCGGCTTGTGGCATTTCTTACACAGTCACTGAAGTGGGCAGTATGACCACGCTGAACAGAGTGTAACAATTTCCCAAGACTATAAGAGGAGAGGAAATGACTGAATATGTGAAGGGCATGTGAGGACAGATCAAGGGCAGGTCAATACTGGGAAATGGGCCTCTCAGTAACCTCTCTGCTATTTAAGCTCCGGCTGACGCTTCCAGATCATCAGTTGCTTCCAACAACTACCAACATGAAGTTCGTAAGTATCCCAGCAGCGTGTCGTCACTCGACGCGTCACCTGCATCAGTTTCATTTGACCACAACTGTTGGTACTGCAAACGTTGCTACTTTTTCCTCTGTTTTTGCTCCTTAGACTTCGTATTTTCACGTTTAAGTACTTAAAATGATCAAGTCTGATGACGGTTTTTCTCTTAATTCGACTGAAGAAGTTTTTAAGTCCAAGTAAAAGGTATTACAGAGGTAATTATGCATTTCTTCTTGCCGTCACCTCACTACGTCAAGTAACTCAGCGCCAACCCGGTATCTCAGGTAATCCTGGTTGCTGTGGCCTCCATGGCCGTCGCCGCTCCGCAGTACAACCAACCCGAACCCGTACCTTCTTACGTCGCCCCCGCTGCTTCGACCAGGACTTCCTCCGTCGACTACATCGAAGTGGTGCCTATTTTGATGGACGAACGTGTTCATGAGGAGGATGGAAGATACAGCTTCGATGTGGAAACTGGCAATGGCATCAAGTTCTCTCAGTCAGGTTCCCCCGATGGCCCCGAGGGCGCTGTTGTCAAGGCTGGACAGTACTCGTTAGTACTTTTGTTACATATTCGTTCGCCTTCCTTTACTGAAAATATCTAACAATATCGGGATTACTGTGCGTTGTTGATTGATGTACGGTTTGTATGTCTGCAGGTACACTGCTCCTGATGGCACTCTTGTAGAAGTGAAGTTCGTCGCCGACGAAAACGGTTTCCAGCCGGAGTCTGACGTCCTGCCAGTGGCTCCCGAGTTCCCCCACCCAATCCCTCAGTTCGTGCTGGATCAGATCGCCTTCGCTGCTGAGGAGGACGCTGCCCGGGCCCGCGGTGAGGCTGCTGAGGTGAGGGCCTCAGCTTCTGTTCCCTCCCCTACCTACGGTAGCCCTTAGTAACTCGTAGTGGGCATCAGACATGTGACTCTGATTATCATTAATCACTCTCGTATATTTATTGCATTTATTCTATATAAAGTCTTAAAGATGTGGCATACATGTTCAATAAAGGATTCCTGATACACATTATCTATTTTACCTCGGTGTACTTACGAGTAGTATACAAATGAAGCTAAAAATTCAATAGGTGTATACGTGAATAATGTATGATGACAGCACAACAGCAATACCAAGACGTCGTGGGAGATGTAAGTTAAAGTAATCTTATATGTTCTTTAACAAGAACACATTTTCAAAGCCAATCATTATGTATTCCAGTTCTTAAAATTCTTTGTTTTACTTGTCATACTTCATCACGCCAGCTTCGACAAGGTGGAGTCTTGGAGACCATGATTCATTAAGTATGTAGGAAACACTGAATCTTTGTGGATTATAAAGTTTAAACAAATGAAGTTTTTTAAAACAAACACAGTCATGCCGTTATATGCTGTTAGGGACAAACTCATAACATGGGTAGAGAGTCTCAGTAATTAGACTGGCATCTTCAATTCACTTGTACTTTCCTTTAGCTCTACGGTGTGTCGTCTCCCTCCTCATGTTGTTCAGTATATAACAGATCCCTTAATCCATGTTAGTGCTTATATTCAATCCCTTATACTGACATCACGAAAGCCTGAATCCGACCGGCCTGCCATTGTTGACATGTAACAGTAATGCCAGAAAACTCGTCAATGTCCGTCCTGAGATGAGGGTAATCCGGTATTCATCTATGCACTACAATCATAAATATCATCCGAGAAGACACCGTGTGAAGGTGAAACCACAGTGGAGGCCCATAACGATTTGCTAGCATGAAAATCCATGATAACAGCTGTGGTGGGCGGCACCGCTGAGTAAACAGTGAGAAGACACTCATGCTCCTCCCCACACTCACTGGCATTTTGACTAACGGGCCCCAAAAGGCGCTGAGGTAATCTTTTCTAGTGTGGGTCGTCCCCATAAGCGATTATCAAACTTATGTGTAAAGTCTGATCATATATATATATATATATATATATATATATATATATTATACGAAAAGAAACATATCTAGATATCATTATTCTCTCTCTCTCTCTCTCAAGTGAATGTACTTCCAGCTAACAGAATGAAGGACAGATAAGGTCTTCCTTTCACGACAATCTGACTTCGTGGAACTTGTAAGTCCAGGCGATGCTCACCAGAGTAGAAAGTTCCGCCAGAGGCCAGACGGACGGACATACGAGACGGTACATCTTGCTACCTTGCCTCCCGTCCTCCTTTCTTCGGCAGGTGTAGTAAGGATACCGTATCTCTTGTGTTGGGGCCGACCGTCGTTAAGGATATTGTCTGTGGTTAGTTCTTCCCCCACATACGTAGATCAGCATCTTAATTGTTTGTGACACCAATACCCAGCATTTGCTGAGTATCAATCCGATCATTAAGATAATCATAAGAATCATCAATGGTTCCATGTTGATTCCTCACCTCCTTAGTGTAGTGCCATAACTTAAAAAACTTACATCACGAGACTCTTAGTCTCAGTCGTTCTTCATAATTAACTTGAAAACATGTGATTCCTCGCGTCATGGAAACTGATAAAAAATCAATCTGCATTGCTTAGGTATGTCATGACACCTTTATAGAATGTCTCACTGGCAGTGAGAATCATGAATGACTCCGCAATGTTACCTTGTCAGGGTTCACTAATATGTTTAAAATGTGTCTGAATTTTATGTATATGGTGAATGCCTTGAGACGAGCAACAACTTCATGTGAAAGTTTATAACCTGCTTGCTCAGGCTTGCTGCGGCGATGCTCTTATCATGAGAATTAATCTCGAGTGTTATTAGCCATTCGGAGTCCGTCTGACGCACACAAAGCCCTTCCTCAGCCTCTAAGATGTGCATGATAGCAAGTGTCTCGAGGGTTGCGGGAGAGAAATGAACACCTGTTTTGTTAATCATTTTAACAATGTTTTTTCTTTTTTCTTTTGAATGTACGATTAATCAGAGTTGCCATAAGAACCTGCAAACATGATTTTTGTTCTCCAAGGTGCAAGGCAAAATGATGTGTAGCTATTTCGTAGATAACAGCGTACACTTCGGTGCTAATGTTGGCCAAAGAAAGTCATACGCATCGTCTTAGGTTTTGAGCTTCATGCTTTCTTTTCGTGCTTTCATTCAAATAGGCCAAGACAACTGGTGAGTGGTGAGGGAAGGAGAAAAACTTTCCAATCTTACTTTTTTTATGTGACATATCACATCTTTCTCATGCCGTCAAATGTATAAATGAAATAGATACATGAATGTGTTGGGTGGATGATTTTGACCAGAAGTTACTGTTGACTGCCGTAGGCCTGGGAGGTGCCAGAGGCCTCATTGCGAGCCCTGGCGGCGTCCTCCTCAGCCGCGAAGGCGATCTGGTCCAGCACGTACTGAGGGATTGGGTGGGGGAACGCGGGAGCCACTGGCAAGAAGTCAGACTGAGGCTGGTAGCCGTTCTCGTCGGCGACGAACTTCAGTTCCACAAGAGAGCCGTCAGGAGCAGTGTAGCTGCGGATTGAGGAGAACATTTATCATTTTTTTTATTATCTTTGTGGTGGAGGCGTAAGAGGGACGGCTACACACAGCACTTTCTTTAGCATTTACAATCATGATTTATGTAGTACTCACGAGTATTGTCCTGCCTTGACCACTGCGCCTGAGGGACCAGCAGGAGCGCCGGACTGAGACAAGACGATGCCGTTTCCAGTCTCCACGTCCACGCTGTACCTGCCATCTTCTTCCTGCTCCCGTTCGTCCTTCAGGATGGGCACTACCTCGACGGGATGATCGTTGCTGGAGGTACCGTAGGTGGGAACTGGTTCTTGGGGTTCGTACTGGGGCGCGGCAACGGCCACGGCGGCCACAGCAACCAGGATCACCTGAGATATATAGGTGTTGAATATATAACATGAAATGATGAATCAAAATTGCACTAAAATCTTTTACTCTGCTTCTCTTTTAGTTATCTAATATTGGCTGTGTTCCCATGCTCAAACCTCATTCTGCGACTATAGTTACCTTCCTTGGGGTAATATCCAAAATGTATTTAATCGGAATTATTCATAGAGTATTTATAGGAATTAATAGCTAAAAAAACATAGCCATAGCAAGCCATACGCAAACACATATACCCATGGAGATGTGCCGACACATACAATCATACAAAATGTACAAAATCTATGTAATGTCAAAAGATCCAGGTAATTTAAAGTATGTTGCTTAAAGATGTACATATACAGTCATAGACACATACAGACGCACAAAAAAAAAACTCATGAACACTAAACAAACGTAGACAAAATTGACGTAAAGCACAAGCACACACACACACACACACACACACACACACACACGCAACCAGCACCCGCTTTCTTACAGCGTAGAAAAGCGAGGAACCTGATTCCCTAACTCATCTTATGACACACATCAAACCAATAACAGCATCTGAAGCACAAGAGATAAATCAGCTCTCGTCACCCCTGGCTCCTATCACTATGACCACAGCAGCGTATTCAGTACTCACTAGCTTCATACCGGCGGCTGGAGAGAGACTCAGACGCCCTTTCGCCAAGGGAGTATATATACACGGGAGAAAGGGTGCCCTTGGGGATGACACCCTCACCCTTCTCCCATGCTTGAGGAATTTCCTGTCATGCTGGTCTTCCACCTCAACTGCGCCTCTTACGTGGTGTGTGGTTCCCAGCCGGTGAATCCGTCTCCTGTTGATGCTATGTGGCCATAGAGGTAAGGGAAGCTGCTGGCCATTTAGGAGATTAGTATTCCTCTGGCGTACTCCGCTCCTCCCTGTATAACGTCATATCCGGAGCCTCGTAATATATATATATATATATATATACCAGTAGTATATACGTAAGTTTGCGTCCTGCTAACGGTAGTCGGTCCATAGGTCACCAAGCTGTTCATCATCCCCAAAGGATCGGTGTATAAATTGGACGCCTTAGGCTGTGTCTGTGTACCATAAAAGAATATTTAAAAGACTATATTTCTTTTACGTTCAGAAAGCTTAATTCTCAGGCAATGCATGTGGTATCATCAGGTGGTTGGTTAGCGTGGAGTGCATGACGAGGCGTTGAAACCGCACCAGGCTTGTTCTGTAGCTGCCCTCCCGTGCACTCCCTCTTGCTATGCCTTTCATTAGCAGTCTGCTCCATTGTGTCGACCGCTTGGAAGCAGACCTTCGTACATAGCGGCACTGCCTCTCACATTTTGCATCAGTCAAGGTTTGTTATGCTTCAAGTGCGTGGATCTTGCCTTAATGGGGTCCTTCACTTAGGCACTTATGTGTCTGGTTCCCCCAAGTGCAACAACTGAGGGAGGTGCTGATATAACCAGCCCCGGATGAAGAGTGTGCAATAAAACAACGTTTTGCAAATCTATTCCATTTGTAAGATTCATCGACTGTCGTCACTCTGATCCTCAAAGGAAACGACACTCTTCTGAAAGCCGCCGACACCATTTGGCTTGTTATTATCCATCATAAGGGATACAAATGTTCTTTAATGAAGTAAGATATTCACAAAGAAATATAGTATAAGCCATCATCTAAATCCTACATCCTTAAACTACATCACTCTGGTAATGGGTATCTACTTTTTTCAAAAACATTAGTTTTTATGCAAAAAGATGCTAGATGTATTGGACAAAATGAATATAAACATTTACTCTCCGCAGGTGAAGCGATATCCTTATCATCAAAGAACAAATACGATATTCTTTCTGATAGACAAAATGAATATAAACATTTACTCTCCGCAGGTGAAGCGATATCCTTATCATCAAAGTACAAATACGATATTCTTTCTGAGAGAATTAATCGCATGATCGCTCCTGTGTTTAGAATCAGAAGATCTGTTAATCAAATCATTCGATCATCATACAGAGAAAGACCATCATCCACTTATTTTCTAATGTACACCATAACACATCTATATCATACACAAAGGGCTAATTTGATAGGAAGCGTTTCAGAAGATAATTGAAGAGCATATAAAAGAAATGGATATCAGAGTAACTACATTCTACTTCAACACGGAGAAAACACCAAAAGTTACGAGTAATAACAAGTTACTTACTAATAACGTTATCTAAATGAAAATCTTCCTCCTGTAAATTAAGGAAAGTACCTACGTACGCGCCTCTGGACATCGAGCTTCGGCTCCTGACTCGCGCAGCTGAACACACAGCGTACTAATGAGCAAGGGAGAGATGTTTCGTGAAATCCTGAGCCACTGAAGATCAAAATTTTCAACTCAGGGCTACTTAGGTCATGACCCCTGACAGGTATCATGGCACCATCTCAGTATCCAGTCTAGTGTACACGTAGCTTCTTTGTAAATGTAGACTTTATTGTCCTACGTTTATATCATAGTGTGATAAGAGTACCAGAATATAAATATGTCTTGGTTGTACAACCTTCGAGGGTCCGTGTATTGTGTATAAAGACCAGGTGTCTTGGTAATCAATATCCAGCGACACTAATTTCTGCCAGCGGTATAAGAAAATAAATTTGGTTTCTATAACGACCACCATTGTACGACGTCGCAAAGAAACTACGTTCCAGGGGGAACAGCGTCCCAGGCTCAATTAAGCTAATTATCTAATCAATATGCAAGTTAGATAATAAGACAGATAATAAGACCTGATCATGATTGATAAGAATATCTCTACCATATTGTGTGATTATACGCATTGTAGAAAATATCCCGAGAAAGAAAATGAAAGTAAAAGCTGTCTTTGGAAGGCTTTTCCTTTGTATAAAGGCAATGCAGCAACACCATAACAGCTCTACTGTTGGTCAGGTTGACCTGAGCAGACTCCCACCACCACGGACGGAGCCGGCCGTTAAACTTCTCCTGGGGGACCTGGGGGGATGGCAGAAGGCTACTCCAAAAGAGGAGATAATTAGTGAAGAAATTATCCATGCTACATCAATTTTCTGTTCTAGGTTCACACTGCCTTAAAAACAGAGGAGGTAAGACTCCGCTGGAAGGTGTGTTCCTAGGGCAAGTTAGGGCAAGCCTCCACACCCCATCGCTTCCTTCTTCTTCTTTTTCCTTTCTTCTTCTTTTTTCATTCTTTCTTTATCTATTTGTTTCTGTAGCCCCTGAATGGCTTAGGCAAAAACTATTCCACATTCGTGGCCACTCGAATATAAAGAAAAACTAAGATTATGAGAAAAAACAAAAGTAGAAGCTACGAATTTCAGCTCCTCTGATGTTTTAAGATTTCAGTGGACGGGTTAAGGAAAGAAGGAGATAACGGTTAATCCTCGTGTAGCATATGTCCACAGAGAAACTATGAGAATATAACAAGAATGAAAAAATATTCTGCTTTTTATCTAAGAAATATATGTCATTTACTGTCAAGGATATATAGAATTATTTCGAAATGAAATCACATTGGTCTGTGTTGCTCTGTCTTTTCTCAAATCATTTCCAAGATGTGTTCAGCCATGTTCCCTCTATACTTCGAGAAACCACTCCTTGGGCTCGTTTTACATGTAACAGAGAGCATATATAAAGACAACTATAATGGGAGGCATAGAGAGCTTATGATGCATAAATATATTATTATAATTCACAGTTACACCAATCCATGCATACATTACATAACGAATAAATAAGTACAGGCCACTTGAGATCTTCAGAGTCGAGTAGATGCTGTCAAGCAAATGCTTCTAAGGATTCCTGTAGGTTGGGTATGGGGCGGGAGCAGAGGCCGAGGCTCTCACATCAGCAGCCTCAGAACGGGCGCGGGCAGCGTCCTCCTCAGCGGCGAAGGCGATCTGGTCCAGCACGAACTGAGGGATTGGGTGCGGGAACGGGGGAGCCACTGGCAGGACGTCAGACTCCGGCTGGAAACCGTTTTCGTCGGCGACGAACTTCATTTCTACAAAAGTGCCATCAGGAGCGGTGTACCTGAGGAGAGAGTATGCTGAGTATGACATAATATGCTTTGGTGCAATCAGATCAGGAATGAAATCTGTTAGCGAATACTCACGAGTATTGTCCAGCCTTGACTACGGATCCGTCGGGACCGTCAGGAGAGCCGGAATGAGACAGAATAATACCGTCGCCAGTCTCCACGTCCACCGTGTACCTGCCGTCCGCTTCGAAAACACGGTCGTCCCTCAGGATGGGTACCGTCTCCATGGCGATGTCAGAGGCAGATCTGCCGGAGGCGACGGGGGCGCCATATGAAGACCTTGGCTCAGAGTGAGTGAACTGTTGTTCGGCAATGGTTACGGCTGCCACAGCGGCAAGGATGACCTGAGGTAAAATGGTGATATCAGAGTTTTCTTCGTATTTTTACCTTATCTGGGACCAGAGATATGCGTTCATTTTGCCGACCAATAATCTATTTCAGAGGAAGGCTCCTTAAGTTAATGATTTCATTTAAAAGTAAATTGTGCAAGAGGTAAAGAGCAGCAGACCATTGGTCCTTTTCGGGCTGTTTGTGACGGAGCGATCAGAAACGCAGTGTTTAGTGTGCTAACAGAAGAAGAGCAAACAGATGACTTGTGGAGAAACGCCTGTAAGTTTAATTTATATCCACAGATGCTTAAATAATATCAGTCGTGGATTTGAAATGAAGTTTTGGTCAAGTGCATCCATAAACGCATCTACAGCGTTGCTTATTGTTGAGAGGAGAATCATTCCACATGTTAACAAAAGTACTTTGCTTCAATCGAATCAAAGGGTTCGTTTACAGATGTGATTTTTGTAACGATATGATTTTTGACGTGAGATCCATAGAACTCCTCAAACCTCCAACATCACTCGGTATATTACGGAATATATAAAGGAATTATACAGTGAAAAAGAAATGGTATATTCCATTCAACAAATGAAAAATCTACACTGATCATCACCTGACAATACGACACCAAGTGTTTACACTGTTTAATATTACTGAGTCCTTATTCAAAAACCATTAACCTCAAATGCCTTACATGATATTTCAGAATAGAAAATCTAAGTCATTGCCAGACCAGTGGAAACCAAAACACTTCGTAAGATGTTACTGAACACCGAGAGGGATCAGCTTGTCTCTAAGTCCACTGAGCCAGATGCCTCGGTCACTTACGAACTTCATGTTAGTGGTTGTGCTCCTCGACTGATGCTCGAGAGGGTAATGCTTGCGGTTTATATAGCGGTGGCTGCTGCCACTCGACCCTTCCCTTCCTTGTGCTGACCCGCAAGGAAGAGGCGCCCTTGGACCATCTAGACCCGCCCTTTACCTACTGCTTCGTCATTCGTGTGTCTCTCTTGCTCTCCGAAAACACTTGCGATTTTTTTTTCCTCCTTTGCTCTCTCTCTCTCTCTCTCTCTCTCTCTCTCTCTCTCTCTCTCTCT
>JAYMFT010061551.1:0-14892 GCA_038088735.1 Panulirus argus | reverse complement strand
CCTATCCTTAGCCAGGTAACCTGTTTGTCGATCAGCCCCGAGGAGGTGTAATTAAAAGCTGGGTGAATTGCAGGCCCTGCCACGCCCAGGATTCGAACCGGGGCGGGCCCTTGCGTGAGATCACAGCCAACAACGTTAACTGCATTTTGTTCTGTTTCATCTACAAAGCCTGCAGGATTCGAATGTTCACCTTTTCTGAAAGGAATGCTCCATTTTATGAATTAGACATTGGGTTGATTTTATCGCCATTCTGTCGATTGTTGAGTCTAGCAGAAATCTAATCTTTAGATCTATTTTCTTGCTGTGTCTTTCCCATCCTTTTCATCCCACTAGTCTCATTTCTTTCTGTTGTGTTGTTCCGAAGAGGGCGCTCGTGTAGTTGTGCAAGATGTTAAACAAGCAAGAAAGTTACTCTTTGTTCCAGGGAATTTACTCAACAAAGGGTTCCCACAAGATCTTTGTTGATGATCCTTAACGCTATACAACGATATATGTTTACTGGTCACATCAGTGCATCAATGACGTGTGGTCTAAATACCTGGTCGATGGTCATATTCGCCTGCTTTTATGCATGAATTGTTAGGTAAAAAAATAGAATATAGCTTGTGAATGCTGTGTTGTACAACTGAAACATGCTGGATAAGATTGGAAGTTACTACAGAACAGATATTATATGGTTAATAAGCACTGAGTAGCATGATCTGATGTACTGAAAATTATGTCAGTGATGGGTAACTAAATTCAAATTTGGACCCTCAGCTTCACAATCCATTTTAAAAAGACAGACAGATTGTCAGTGAGGAAAAATTTCTATAATTAATGTGAAGAAAGCTTTTAATTGATGTTTGTTGCCTTTCTTAAAGATTGTTTTTCATGTCCCCCTACTACAGAAGCGCATGAGGGACATTATGTCAATACACCTGCGTCTGTCCGTCTCTCATTACACGCATTCTTGTTAGCACGTTAACCTTAGAACACTGCATGATAGAAATTTCATATAAGTAGTACCCTGTGATGATAACGATGTGATTAGAGATGTGGGACACATATAATAGTTGCATAGATTCGATTAGATTTTTTTTCTTCAGGTACTATGACTTTGGAGAACTAAAACGATGTGATTAGAGATGTGGGACACATTATAATTGCATAGATTTGATTAGATTTTTTCCTTCAGGTGCTATGACTTTGGAGGACTAAGGAACTAGAAGGTTCAGTTATTAACAAAACTCCGTAAGTATTTAGCAGATATATATTGGCATACGAAATTTTGCTGTTATCTTTTTACCATGGGACGATAGGCAAACTTGTAACAGGAAGCAAAAAAAGGAAAAAAAAATTCCGTGCAGATGTTAAAGCGAATACTTACCAGGTAACCATTTTAAGGTTACTGGATTTAAAAAACACTTTTGTTTAATAGTTTACTTTGTTCCCTCGTTGTCTGCTTTCATAACAGGATAACAAAGTTTTCAGTTGCCTGTAGGTACTAAAGTTACGAACATCAGTTCAAAAGAAAATGTAGTAATTAGGTGCTATTAACTTTATATCTCAGAAATTTATCATAGCATACATCTCTTCCATGTCATTTCCTAGATATGCTAATACTCAAGACCTCCTACTTTTCTTTTCCAAATATTTAAGCTCGTTATAGCGAGTCTTTTGACGAGAAATGGTCTGCAGGCTTGGGTGCCGTTTAATTTTAGCTGTAAACATTCGAACTATGAAGCATCGTGAAAGATTCGCTGTAGTTTCTCCTGTCAGGGAAGAATGAATTGCATTTCGCAATATCAGTTGGTAATTAGCTAATATGACTTTTCTTATTACTGCAGATGGCGTGTTTAACTTAAGATTCGAAATGGTAAAGAGCTTTTAATTGGCTTAAAACTATTGTTAAGCACATGAACCTGTTCAAAGTATAGTAACGACTCTCCATCGGGACATATCCAGGACAGGAATGTTTATTGATAAGATCACTGCGAGTTGGGAAACACTTGTTTTGGACTGGCTGTAATCTGCCATCACTGTTGTTGGTGGCTTGTTGGTGAGCTTGTTGGTGGTTATCTTATGGGCAGCGTGGCCAGTTTTTACTCTGACCATCAGTCCAAGTAATTAACCTGGTAACAGCCTAGATAGGTGACACTGCCCACAGCCGTACCTCATAGAGGCCAGTTCAGTGTATACAAGGATACTGAAGGTGGGGACAGTTTGATGTTGTAGTATAGACTTCAGAAAGCACGGAACCTTAAAAGTATTTTAGTAAGCATTTACGAATACATGAAATATTAACTAGGGGAGTCTTATGTTTGTGAATGGTATCTGAAACCTAACAATTTTTTCGAATTATTTTTAATTTTTTCAACTCATCCTTCACCGCTCGATGAGTCACCAGTTGTTAAGGCTGTATCATAGTCACTGAACGAAAGCAATACAATATCGTGGAGGAATTTCGCACTTCACGAGAGTTCATCATTCCCAGGCTACTGATTGTAGCGTAACCCTGAAGCTGCAGGAGCCCCATAGCAAGGGTCCTAAGGTTGTATATATATATATATATATAATGAACACTAGGACACCTTTTATGCGACCTTTTTTTTCTGTTCATTACGCTACCTCCCTCACAAGGGAAACAGCAATCAAGTATGAAATATAGGTGTTATCTGACTCTGCCTGCATGAGGATGAACCGTGAGCGAGAAGTCGCCCTTTTTTTTTTTTTTTCGAGGCTGTATCATCTGTAGCAGTCTCTTCTAAGACTTCTCACTCCAAAGGAGTCCATCATTTCCCTGGTACTGGAAGTAGCGCATCCTTGGAACAGCAAGAATTTTTGGAAAAGGGATGGAGATAATAGGTGCTCAGCCTCGCAGTAAGAGCCACCTCACTGAAGGTGTTAAGTGTTACGCTAGAGCGACAAGGCGACACCGGGTGCGGCTGCCTGCTGCACCTGTTGATTCACTGTTCTGCTCAAGACTCTTCTCGTCTCCCTTGTCTGGCTCCCAACAACCACGGGGAAGGAGGGAGGGGAGATGCCCTCCTGTTGCAAATTAGTGCCTGGTTGATTATATAGTAAAATGTGTCATAAGGATATGCTGGGTAAGTGCTTCTCATTTAAGTTTATGTGTGTGCTTGTCTTTTGTTTGCCTGCTCGTGTATCTGTGTATGTATGTTTGTGAATGTAGTCAAGATATCATCTGCGTTTTGTATGTATAATTTTATTCCATCTGCTGTCTTCGTGTAATGCCATCTCGCTGTTAACTATATTCTTTCCCCGTTTTCTGTTTGTTCTCCCCATTACCATATCTCTACCATCCTTCCATCCCTTTACCACCTTGCAGACTTCCCTGTAGCTATATTTGTCATATGATTTACCGTATATTGATAATAGCCATCCAGTTCTTTGTCATTTATCTGCTGTCCCGCCAGCTCATTGCCATCTACCTGTCATCGATCATGCCATCCTAGCGACACACGAAGGTTCCCCTCTCGCCCCCTACTCTATTTTCACATCCTCCTCATGCCTCACTGCCAGCCGTCTCTCTTCATTAAGCTTCACCGTCATTTTAGTTACTTATTACATTTCATGTTATACTTCTGTTCCTGCTTGTGTCACTGTTCTCTGTGATTTTACCTCACCGTTACCCTTCCCTAGCACCATCCTTAATCCAGACCCCCATGCACGTGCAACGCTGCCATCTCCCTGGTTTTCCCCGAGTCCTCCTATCGTAGTGCCATTCTTGCTGTCCTGGCAGGGGTCCGCTCCACTCCTTCCCCCAATACCTGGAATTTTCCCATCCCTCGGCGCAACCCTTGATTTATCTCATATTTTTTCACTCTACCGTCAACTCCTTTATCGTGTGATGTTTTTCTTGTGGACTGTCAGCACTCATCCTTTATTATGAGGAGTATTTTTAGCTCTTCTTTCTACTCTAATCTATAATGTTTTCAATTTAGTTCTCGAAATGACTTTCCGGTCGCCCATCCTTCCCCTTCGTCATTTTTATCGCTATCTATTTTTTTCAGTGTGGTGGCTCTCTGCTCCAGCGTGCGTTGGGTTACTCTCGTATACTCACATCTGTTCTTTTCTTCAATCTTTTCCTTCCATCGTCCGCGTGTCACCCGTCTTTGGTCGCGTATGTGCCTTCCTCAGTTTGTCATTTCCTCTTATTCCTCGGTCTTTACACTCTTCTCTGCTTCCTTGGTTCTCTTGCATTTCTCCAGTTCCTTGGAACATCACACCTTTATCTTCTTTCTTGATCATCACATTTTCCTCTTGTTCTATGGTCTTCATGCGTTGCCTCGTTTTCTTTAGTCCGCGCATCTTTTATTTTCGTAAGTCCTCCCACCATTTCCCTTTTTCTTCTCGTGTTCCTTGGACCTCTCTCTCCTGCCTCTAGGTCCCCATATCCTCTGACTCTTTGTTCCTCGGTCCACGCACGTTACTGTCCTCTCGTACCTCGGTCCACGCACCATGATGGCAGGCCTTTTGGACTTCAAGTTCCACATATTCCTTCTCTTCTCGATCTTCCGTCCGCTAACGTTTCTGACCTTTTGTTCTTCGGTTTTTGGGCAATGTCTCGGTAAGTGTTATTCATTTATATTCAAACCTATTCCAGTTGTTTCTTTTTTTTTTCTTTTTTGTAGTGCGTCAAATCGTTGGCAGTTCTTGTTTCTAGGTACAAATACCCCAATTTCTTTTTTCCTTTTCCCCGTTCCACACAGCTTAAGCCAGGTACACATCGATCAGCCCAAAGGGGGGGATGAACAGGTGGGATTATTTGTGGGCCGACTGCCACGCCCAGGATTTGAAACCATGCGGCCATGCTGACTCACAGTCAGCAGCCTTAACCAGTACATTAAGGAGGCCTGTGTGTGTGTGTGTGTGTGTGTGTGTGTGTGTGTTCCTCCTGTTCCGGAGCTCGTGCTCCCTTGGGCTCGGAGCCCCCGCGTCCCGGCACAATTTCAGCGTCCTTTGTAGCGGTGATTGGAGAGGCGGGAGTTTGGATGAGCTAGGGTGAGGCGTCGGGAGATGAGGCTCGCCTCCCTCACTCGCTTCATCTCCACATCATCAACTTGGTCCTTACTCTCACCTCTCACCCATTTCTGTTTCTATCAACTTTTTTTTTTCATTTCCTTCAAAGTTGTAGATTTTTTTTTTCTTAATCTCCCGAAGATGAGTTGTGTCATGAGTAGAGAATATGGTTGTTGAAATTGAATTCCTTCCGTTTTCTAAACGGACGAAAAATTGTTATGTAGTTATTTTTGGAAGGAGAAAGGTTATCCAGAAGAGATTCCTCTCTCCTCCCTCCCATTTCTGAATCGAGATTGAGAGCTATTAACATCAGAAATAAACGTACACTTCCTTTGGTTTCTGCTATTATTTTCTACTGATAAATAGAATTGAATTGTCATTTTTTATTTCACAGATGAGATAACTTAAGTGTTTGCTACTTTTTTGTTTTCTTTACCAGATTGGAAATGGCGAGTAGTGGTATAGGCCGCCACGCCAGCCACTCTTTTGCCTTCGATGCTCCAAGAACCAGCATATGGGGTATCCTGTCGAGTGCAGAGAGAGTCACGCCCAGATAATTTGAATTATGTAGTCATGTGAAGCAGTAATGCTGCAAGAGTTCCACTGCATCTCAGCAAATGATGTGGTTCTGTTGTGTGCGTCTGGTGATCATATGCTGCACTTACCAGAACATTTTTTTTTTGTTAAGAGATAATACAACGTTGTAATTCTCGAAGGATTGAGATAATAATTTGTATCACCTGAGCTGAAGTGTGTGAAAATAGCTTAGGGAACTTCCTGATTTTGTTACACACTGATGTCTCTCAAAGTTTCACAATACCTACAATTTTGGTATACGTGTTTGATTTAGAACTGTAGTATCTTGGATGAGATTAGCTGTTCAACCTAAGTATTCTGTCCATGTATTAGTGTTGCAGCGTAATGTGTTTAGTTCGCATTGGTTGAGTCTTGACGACTTCGACTCCAACATATGTGTCCGGAGAGACAGTGTCATATATTATCATGTAGCCAAGTGGCAAGGTCTGTAAGACTTTTCGTTAGTTCTTGTTAACCCTTAAACACGAGAGGACGACCCTTAGGTATGATGGCGTGACATTTGAGCTCGTTGCTGCTGTAATCATGTTGAACACTGAGGCAGATTCATCACAGGTCGTACAGCCTTTTCAGTAGTTCATTATGGGAGATGTACACCTTGCTTGAGTATCTTCAACTACCTCGTAATGTTTAGAACATATGGTCTGTAAACAGTATAAATCCTCACCTTCCAAGGGGAAATGTAAGATATTCGTACTTGTGTGGCTGACACTTGGGATTTATATCCTGGTATGTCCTCTCTTAATACCTTCCAGGATAGTACCCCCTATCTTCTGTTCCTGTTCCTCTATTTTTCACGTCCCATTTGTACAGTGTTTCTCGATTCTTCATTATGCTTCCCCTTATCTTCCTTCCCATTCTCTCTTACAGTTCCATTCCTCTCTCCTCTTCCTTCCCATCTTCTCTTTGGACCTTAACAACTTCTTTTAGTCTTTCTTTATTATTTTCGTTCCCTTTTGAGCCACCTCCTTGATGTTCTCCAATCTCGCCAATCCTCCTTGTCACAACCTCCCTTCTTCTCATTTTCCTACCTTCCCGCACCTCTTCCTTTCCTGAGTTCAGACGCTTCTTCTCTTACTCCCCTCCTGTTTTCTTCCTTTTTTCCCCGTGTTACTCAGGGCCTGAAGCCCTTGTAATCCTTTGTCAGCATTAACGTTCCTCTGGTAAGTCCTCGCTTTCTTTCTTTCTGGTCCTTCGTCTCTCTGAAATGCGAATTTATGCGGACATTCATCGGAATTCATTTATAAATGTTTTAAACATAAACCTTTGGCCCTTGATCTCGTATTACCGTTTTGATATTCACTACAGGCTCGAAATTTTTGTGCCCGGTTGCTGTTAATCGCATTCTTCACATTACAGAATAGTTTTGCTGGGTGTTTTATGTAACTTCGTATTTCTGTTGAGAAAATCTTCATGGCGACCATAACTATGCTCAATATTTCGCAAGAAATAACGAAGGCTATGCTTCCAGCTTACATCATGGATGATAGTTGGTTGATCTCCATCTCCCATGATGCTTCTGTTTTTATGGTGATCTCCATCACCCACAATGCTTCCGCTTTCCTGATGATTTTATTGTCCCATGATGCTTCCTGCTTGTATATCCCGTCGGTTGTCTACTCTCGCAAACAGCTGTCCTATACATGACGGGGTGAACTGGGTTGTGGAGTGTTCGGGGATCACGTTGGTGGAGATTGCCAGTCTTGAATCACGTCACCGGGACGTACACAATTGCAACATGGCGACGACGTTGTTTCTTCCACCAGAGTACAGCGCATTGCTGAGAGTATAGGTTCTTTATAGATCTCTCTTTTGTTTCGATTACTCTATGTTTCGCTGTACTTGTAATAAACCATGCTTGAACTTCTATATCATAACAAGTTATATATTTTTGTGTGTTTATGTAGGTATATAGTTAGGGTAAGTTAGAGCTCTATTATTTTGATCCAAACTTTGATATGAAAATGGTAGCGTCTCATTAATGTATACCCATAACTATCCGGAGGACTCATGGGTATGTATGGGTATGCAAATTAATGTCATGTAATTATGGCAGCGATTCTGGACTTCTGAGGTAATCTGTACAATAAATCAGGTGACCTGTGGTGGCCGTGGATGTGTGATTCGTAGCAAGCTCTCTATGACTAGGGTGCTGCAGATTCTTCACATTTATACAGTGATACATCAAACTAGGGTGCGCCCATATCATTCCCCCCTACTGAGCTTTCTCGCAAAGTAGACCTACGTGCGTGTCCGGTCGCTGGATGTGAACTAAATCCGTTGAGGTCATGTTATTGATTAAAGTCTGCTGGGGAGGGGTAGTGGGCGAAGGGGCATACAAATTCAGCTTGTAGAATTGACGCTTTTCCGTTGGAAATAACTCTTAGCCGTGATTTAAGCCTTTACTGTAAAGTCTGATGGTATTTATTGTGTACTTTGATGTACATCTTGCGGTAAATCATTTATCTGATGTGGAAGGTTTGGTTGGATTACCGGTATATTTATGTAAAATGGTATCTTCAACTGAGAGAGTGAAATATTAAAAATGGAATAAGCTTTATTTATTCTAGGAAGATATTTTATAATAATATTAATATTAATAATAATAATAATAATAATAATAATAATAATAATAATAATGATAATGATAGTGATTATTATAATAGTAATAATGATAGTGATAATAATAATGATAATAATAATAATGATGATAATGATAATAATAATGATAATAATATTAATAATAATAATAATATTGATAATAATAGTAATAATGATAAAATGGATAATAATGATAATAATGACAATGATAATGTTGATGATAATGATTATTATGATAGTAGTAAAGATGATATTGATAATAATGATAATGATACTACTACTACTACTAATAATAATAATAATAATAATATTATTATTATTATTGTTATTATTATTATTATCATTATTATTATTATTATTACTTAACGATAAATAACTCAGAAAAGTTTGGTCGTGTAGCTGTGTACTAGGGTCTGCCCCCTTGCCATGGGTTGCCCCTCACCAGCCAACTATTTTGCCATTGTCCCAGTTTGTGCCGTCCGTCCCGCTGGGCAGCTCAAATGCCCCATTGTGTAAGGCGTCAAAGCTCAGGCACAATACAATGGCGGTCGGTCCAGTCTCCTCCCGTAGCCACCTCTCCCTCTTTATTCTCTCTCCCCTCTCCCCGTCTCTTTTCCTTCCCCCTTCTCTTGTATCTCTTCCTCGTTGTCTCTCTCTAGGGTCCTCACTCCTGGCCCTCTGTATGCGTTAGTCGTTAAGTGCACGGCAAGAGAGGCAAGAGTATAGGACCTCTTCCCCCAACTCGTGTGTGTTGTGTGTGTGCGTGTGAACGTCTTCCTCTTGTCATCCTCCGATACATTCTTAATTATCCCGGCACGCGAGACTTGCCTCGACCCATTTCTCCAGCCTGTACTTTATCTACACGGTCTGTCTCATGATTGCCGGTATGAACTGCAGGAATGGACTGTAGTCCCCCTGGCTGTAATTACCATCACACCCTCAAATTTTCCTTCCTCCTCGTATGAGGATTTTTGTTGAGGTATTTTCGTAATGCTTTGCTTTGTTTTGTTTTAGCTTCACCATTCGTTACGTTAAATTTGTGGTTTGAAAAGATAAATCCTGCAACTACATCCGTTCACCGGTTCTGTATCGTGATTAAGAATCTTAAAACAAATAATAAAATTATTGCCAAATAAAGTTCGCGAATCTGGCCGGACATGAAACACGGACCAGATTTCAGCTCTGGCAACCCCGGACCAATGTCCCAGCTTTATCTAGTCTCCTTTTTTCCCTTGACCCTGTAGTCCAGTGGTTCTGTACACCAGAGGCTCTGTGGTCTAGTGGTCCTGTACACCAGAAGTCCTGTGGTCTAGTGGTTTGGTAGACCAGTGGTCCAATGGACCTGTTTTGTGATGTAGGGAACCTTCACAGCTACACATTACCTCATCTACAGTAGCGTGCTGTGTTACCCAACCACCTCACCCACCCACCCTCCCAGCTACGAGCCCAACTTCCAACCCACCAGCTCACAGTCTCACCTTCTAGGCCACGGCTCTCTGCCCACCAGTCTGTCTCCCTATCCACTAGCTCAGCCTCCCAATCAACAGCCCACCTCCCTAAGCACCACTAACCCTCCCACCCACCAACCCACCTTCTTACCCACCAGTCTGTCTCCCTATTCACCAACTCACCCTCCCGATCGCCAGCCCACCTCCTACCTACCCCTACCCATAATCCTATCTACCATTTCTGACTCCCTATCCTCCACCAACAGTTTTATCCACCAGTCCTCCTCCCTTCCAGTATATCCACCATGCCACCCAGCGGGCCACACCCGTCCTACCAGCCACCATCCCCGACCTGCCTTGACAGTCCGTCGCTTGGCTATGTATATGCGATTGTATCTCGTCATCATATTTACCCACACTGGCTATAGACACACAAAAAAGAGCCTCCGTATCTCCTTATTTTCCTTCGTGTGTCCATCTTCCTCCCCCATTTTCTTCGGCCCCTCAGCTATCCTCGCCGGTGGGTACATAATATCATCCTTTCACTACACTGTATATTATTTAGCAATATCCCACGTGTCTCGTCATATCGCAGGGTTCTTCTTTCCCTTTTCCACACATATTTTCGGCCTTCCATTTTCCAGGCCTCTGGCGTGTGTGGTGGTGCCCTTTTACTCGCCTCCTCCCTTCCTCTTCTGCTAGTTTAATTTTGCCAAGAAGAGGAGGCTATTAGTCCTTGTCTTGCCCCCTCTGCCTTCCCCCTCTTCCTTTGTTCCATTACGTCAACTGGATTATTGGCCGGATGATAGGGACCCACCGCGCCCCAATCTAACTTTTATCTCCACTTTCTCTCTACGCACATTTATTCATAGATTTATATGGCGAAGACTCCCTTTCCTTCCTCTCTTGGCGTGTTTATGATTCATTTGTCACTTTCAGTTAGTGCGAATATCGCATTGATTTACTGCCGTTTGTTAACTGTCTGTTCCGTAGTATTTACCATCTTTCTTATCTCGTCCTCGATCAGTCTGCTTCCTTCTTTTCCTCGACTTGATTATCACGTCAAATTTCCTGTTTCCCTCTTAATTGCATTTTCCAGACTCCGTCGCTTCCGTCGTCATTATAGTATTTTCGTCATCGTGTTTGTCCGTCTTCCCTTAATCCTGTTTTAGCGCATTATTCCTCTTCCCTTTTTCACCCGCCTTTTGTTATTCATTCCGTTTCAAATTCAGTCAGAGGCAAGTGACACGCCTCCCGTCCCCAAGGGCTCTCTTACTATACTCTCTTGCACAACTCGGGTTTTTTTTTTTTTTTGTCAGGGCAGGTTTTCCTTTACACTTTTAAAAGTCTTAGACTGACGTTATTTTCTCGCTCAGTACTTGCATTTACTTCTCGTGAATGTGATGATTTTTTCTTTTATTTTCACTGCAAAGTTTGCTGACGGTTTGGAACTTGAAGAGGAGAAAAACAACAACAGCAAAAGATGTCAGTTAAAAAGAATTCGGAATTACGTTGGAGGGGATTAGGATTTACGCTAGATTACATCCATGTGCTCAGTGATTACATGGCGATTGTGGAGTGTGGTAATCCGGCCGAGGTGTGGATTGACCATTGTTGTAGCCAATTGCTGAGCAGGCAGGGATTCAGAGGCTGGAACCGTCGTAGGCCGGGGCACGGACTCAGTCGTGTTGGTCATGTAGTACAGCTTTTGTGGGGGGATTTGATCAGGTCGTTACTGCTGCTGCAGCTGGGTACTGTATGATGGTGTAGCTTTTGATCCGGTCCACAAGGGGCTGGGGTCAGAGGCCGGACCAACATATTTTATAAGTGTCGTCCTGTCATACTCACCGGTCTTGACCTTTGTGCTGAAGTATGATGGTCTCGCCGTGTGCCTGCTGCCCCCGGGGACTGTACTGCCGTGCTCAGCAGTTTTACCGGAGGCAGTGAGAGGAGGTGGGGGTGGTTTCCATAAGCCAGGACCGTATGTAACTTTAATGCCACATTGCCAAGGATATGCTGGCTGGCACTGCTATTGATCGCGTGTCTGCTAACAGAATTCTTGAGCAGGCCTTAAGTCATTGTTGTTAATGGGCAGGCCGTTACCTAATGGGCAGCCCGTTAAGTAAATGGCAGTGCTAACGAGGGAGTTGCTGTAGTTCCTTGCTCCCACGTCCAGCATGCAGCCTAGTTAGCTGAGACGCGCACGCATCTTGTGCGCCAGGGAGGAGACGCATGCAGGAGGTTGTGGAAATGCATCACACGTCTTCGGGCATGCTGAGAATCTTGTACTTACTCAAGGGTTCATCCAGTTTTAAACAGATAATGAGGATGGTTTTGAGTCTAAAACTCGGCTGAGAAATTTTTTCCAGCTGCACCAGACCATTTCTGGCGGATGTGATGTGTGCCAGCTTTAAGTGATATAACCCGTGTGGGTAAGTCGAAGGAACTTTTAATATTTTTTTTTTCAGCCTCCGTGAATTACTACTGGTGCTAAAATTTCATGGAAGTAAATTCCGCTGTTGAACATTTATATGCGTGGAGTGTGTGTGTGATATTTGTACTTTAAATGATTCGCTGTTATTTCGATGTACTGGCGACACCTTTTAAAGGGAAAGAATACGTGTAAAAGAAGAGATACAGATGTGGTGTGTTGTGGTCTTACGACAGGATATTTCCTTACCATACGTCCAATCATAACATTCAAGACTTGATCCAGAATCTCTGAATCCGTCGTCATTAACCACCACGGCCTATAAAGCTTTCACTAGTGGTATCCTCATTATACCTTACACTACTCTTGTCGCCTTTACCGTACTTATATAACTCCAGCCGTCATCCTAATTACGGTATGTCACACCATCGCCTCCACCATGACTGACTACGAAGCAGTGTATCACTACAGACGTAACGCCATCACCGCCGTATGTATGGAGCAGCACGGCACGGCAGTCATGCCATAACCATAACTTGCACGGTTTCGTCAGCCGGAGGAGGAGTCGGCGGCCAGGGTACGACCTGAGCCCCAGCAGGCAGCCCTGAGGTATCCGGGCCCCAGCCCCTCCCTCACAGCGACAAATGATCCCGGAGTGAGTTGTCACATTGCCTCCCAGGGACCTTAGGGAGCCGTGGGGGCTGATGCGTGGGGTGGGGATCCCGTGGGACCGGCCGCTATCCCAGGTGAGGGACGCAGGAGGGGAGCTTTTAGGGGAGGGATGCCAGGGATAAGGGGACTCATAAGGACCTGGGGACGTCCCGGATGGGTTGCTGGGGTTGTTCAGAGATGGCATATAGGAATGTAAAGGACTAGGAATCAAAGACAAGGATGAGAGGAAGGATATTTTTTTTTCTTCATCTTTTTCTTGGAATGACAAGATCCCGGTGTTTAGGAGAGAGTCGTGAGACTTAATTGCCAGAATATTGGCAGAATGTATCAACGGGAGGACTTATTAATTATAGAGGGAAATAGATTGTGGGCAAGTTGTAATGAAATTCTCTCTCTCTCTCTCTCTCTCTCTCTCTCTCTCTCTAACACACACACACACACACACACACACACACACACAAACGTACAAGTTTAACAAATGCCGCTTATTTTGTGGCGTTTATTTCCCATTTAACTTTTTATTAGCTTTGAGGAAAGAGCTGTTTTTCCCATTATTCTTGAAATTTTCTCAATGTTCCTTCAGTTCATTTTGTAGGTGTCAGATGAGGGAGGGGATCGTGGATGCCTCAGTCCTCGTGAAGCACTGTTGCCGTCGTCTCGTTGCCTTTTCACCCGAAGGAAAATCGCACGCGGGTAGAAAATTTTGGTGGCACCATCTGTGGGTTCCGCGCCGGCGTTTCTTACAGAGTTGGAACTTTAACCCGAAAACCGGGAGTCTCATGGCAACGGAAAAGTTGGTGTCATGTGATCTTAATCTCCCGAAGTTTATCCGCACAGGTGAATTGACAAGTTTTCTTCCAACCACAGAGTTTGGCTCTTTGTTTGGGATGGAAATGCCGCTGATGTTTTAGGATTTGCGGGTATTTTGCTTGTGCTGCAAAAACTGTCTGGAATTGAGGATTTTAATTACTGTCCACCGGTGTACATTGCTGTATTGTGATGATAAAAGACCACAGGGGAATATTAGATACTGTATTCTTTACGAGATTCACATTGTGAATGTTAATTAAATGTTTCGCATGTTAAAGGAATGATTTATTGGTATCATTTACTACCAGGAAGTGCAGCAAGCACCATAATTTTTCTTTAACTGGGTTGGAAGTCTGTAATTAGAATATTGTGTTGTCTGACTCACAGTTATAAAAGACGGAGTTTGTAAACATATGGAGGATGTGTATACATAATTTTTCACGAGGACAAGTTAATATTTCCTTTGTTTTATTTGGGTATATGTATTTACGATTATTTATTTATTTATCTCGGTAGGAGGAAGGGCTGCATGAGAGGGAGGAAGGTATCACCAGACGCTAAATGTAATCCTGAGGTTGACTGGAGTTGGTGTCGCTTGGCAGCTTGTGAGGGAGGGGTGTGTATGGAAATGAGGAGGGGACCGAAGATTCAGAGGAAGGGGGAAGTGCACACAAGACGGGTTGGCGGGGGTCAGTGATGGAATGGGGTGGGGAAAGGAAGGGATAGGGAGGGGTGGGGAGGGGGGAGAGAGGAGTTAGAGAAGGGGAAGGAGTGTGGACGGGGCAAAGTAGTTGGCAAGGGGGAGAGGGATGTAATTCCCCTTTGTAATTCCCCTTAAGGCGGCGCCATTATGTTGTTACAGTGTCTGCCTGACGAGTGTTACGAGCGGCGAAAGTGTGCGTTAATGTCGAGGCTCCTGGCCTCATTACCTTCACACACAGCCTGCCTTACTGCACCTAGTCGCATCTACGCACACACACACACACACACACACACACACACACACACACACACACAAAGTATATATACAGTATATATGTATCATCGCTGGGTATACGCTTGAAGGAGTCCTCCCCACGTATCTCTTGTGTGTAGCAGAAGGCGAGTAAGATGCGGGGAGTGGAGGCCTCTTGTGTTATCACTTTCTGAGAAGGTGGTAGTAGGAACAGAGGGAACAAACCGAGGATTTATTACTCCAAGGCTTGGTTTCTGATGCTACCTCGCTAAGGCGGGAAATACAAGTATATATATATATATATATATATATATATATATATATATATATATATATATATATATATATATATATAT
>JAYMFT010061540.1:0-14892 GCA_038088735.1 Panulirus argus | reverse complement strand
TATATATATATATATATATATATATATATATATATATATATATATATATATTATGATTCTGCCACACATTTCTGGAATACATAGTTTTACTTCAACAAAATTGTATATCAGCATTATCGTTATTGTTTTGGAACATTTGAAGGAAATCTCATGGAAAACGAAAAAGAAAAAAAAAATCTTTCAACGAAAACGAATGAGCATCAACAAGACAGCCAACTTCCCATGGCCGCGGAGCTGTCTTGTCCTGTGGGGTCAATGGAGGGAAAAACTGATACTGATGTGTTCTGTAGATTAATGTTTCCTCGCTGTTTTTATATCTAATCAAGTACACTGACATTTTCTGAGCGCACCGTTAGCGTTTATCCCACCTCATCCCTTTAATTTCGAAACCGCCAGCTGTGTAATGTTGGCGCCCAGTGTGGGAACCACTGATATAAATGTTTACAAGTTCGATGATCAATGACAATAAACACAAAGGCTAAAATAACCGCAAATTGATTATCCTTGTCCAACTATGAGTGCTGTTGGCAGGGAATATTGGCGAAACGAGACGAAACACAAAATGAGTTTTCGGCTAACTCGCGCTCGAGTTTGTCTCATTATTTTTTTCAGTGAGAAATTCTTTTTTTTTTTCTCCCTTCATGTTTCTACGTTTCTCGGTAATTATAAATAATTTTCTTTGCAGAAAAAGACGACAAATCGAATACTGTATTAAGCCGACACAAGGAAAGTAAATTCTTACAAAGTTCTTTGCAAATACAACACTTGCCTTAGCTGGACTTCCTCAGTCACTCCCCGGATCACGATGGATGTATACGGCGCGCCTGAACCACAAAACTAATTAGACGTGTGATTTAAAAGTTATTACAGGCATCGATGTGATCATATACTACTGCCATGTAAAACATCCGTGGTCTGCAAAAATCATTTCTGATTTCTGAGTGAGATTCGTATTGGTGCTGAGAAACCCCAACTATCATTATATATTCATTTATTATATTAATAAACTTGATCGCTGTTTCCCGCGTTAGCGATGTAGCGCCAGGAAACTGACGAAGAAAGATACATCCACTCACATACACACATATGTATATACATGCACATATATGCACAATACATACATATACATAACAAATAAATATATGCATACATGTACATACACATGCATATACACAAATACACGTACAGATTCATACTTGCTCGCCTCCATCCATTCCTAACGCCACCCCGCCCCGCAGGAAATAGCATCGCCACATCCTGCGTCAGCGAGGTAGCGTCAGGAGACAGACGAGTAAGATCAAAAGTGATGGATGACCGACCTCTTGTGAGGAGGAGATATGCCTGAGAAAGACACAACTTGGGCTTGGGGGGGGGGGATGGAATTCATGCGTCTACAAATCTCTTCGCCAGCAGCGTTGAGCGCGAGTCCCGGTAAGGACGAAAGAGAAGGACGGGTATGGATTGTGTGCTTGTGGACTGTGGGAAAGCGTTTGACGCTGTGCGATGGTGGTTATAACTTGCACGTTGTCGCCCCTAAAAACACTGGCAAATTGATAAGCCTAATTTTTCGGCAAATTTTTTTGTCGGTAAGAGTTGACACTATGCCACAGAGGGGGGGGGGGCAGCAGGCCAGGTAGGGCGGAACACTACAGGTGCTGCTGCTGAAGGAAGTCACGGGAGATGAGGGAAGACTGCTGCAGCTAAGGGAAGCAGCTGATACTGATGGAAGCTCCTGCTGGTGGTGGAAGAAGGTGTTGATGTTGGAGAAAGCTACTGCTGTTGATGCTGGAGGAGACACCTGCAGTGGGAAGCGGACGATTGCTGTTGTTTAGTCACTCACAAGCAGCTGCCTTCGGGCCACATCTTCCGTTATACACAGTCAACAGAGCGTCGCTCTAAAGCCAGAAAGAACATTTTTCATGCGATCTCGTGAACAATATTCAAATTTTCACCGGTATCTGATCATTGCTCTTGAGTTTGGTACTCTTGAATATAATCTTGCCAGTGTGCTTAGCTTACCATATATCCGTCTTAAGGCCCAACACTATTTTCCTCCTGCTGAATGTCACCACAGAGCAGCTTCTTCGACTCTTTACAAAAAAAAAAAATGAGTTCTTACACAAGGTCGCTTGGCGCCCAGGCCATATTTTCAGTGGTACCGGGAGCTCGATGATCAACAAATGCGCCGACATTGTTTTCGTGAAGCTGTGAACTATCCGTAAGACTCAGTCGTAACTTTCTTCCATTAATTTGTCAGGTTAGGTCACCGAGGATAGCACATAAAGCATAATTACGTATACTCATTTCCAGTGTGGCTCGTCTGATGCATTCACAGTAATCAGTAACGAGAGTCCAAAATATACAGGTGAGAGAGACAATATAGAATGATTTCATATTGACTTAAAAACTATCATTAAAGAGCTGAGTTCAATATGGACCTGTTGATTAATACATTCAGGGTAAAGGAAGAGGTTACAGAAATACCGATGAACTAGAAACATTGTTAGGACTTTTAGGAGAGCTTCAGCCTATGGCTGGAGCCCGAGACATGGAGAATATCATTCCTTTTCAGACGTTTCTAAAATGTTCTGTTTTCGAGACACACACACAAGCCCATCCACAATACTTGTCAGGTGCCTGCAGTAATTAACAATATGATGTTAATCTCATTTCCAATCAAGCAACCTCAATGATCCGTTCTATTGACCAAAGGTAATTATTATATAGTTATTATAACGTTTTCTGTATGCACATCATACATCTTGCCACAACAGTAACCTTTCTTCTGTTCGTTTCGTAAGTCTGATGTCCTACATTTCCATATATCTCATCATATCACTTTTTACTGCTGTTTATCCGAATGTCTTCTCTCTTCTTTCAGCGGGATAGTGAAAATCTAGTTAACAGATGGCGTCACTGTCGTGCAAATGTTACTCTGTAAGTTTACGTCAGTGTTTGCTGTAATATCACATTTGTCTCTTTATAATTTCGCTCGTCTTTGGAGTTCGAAAAGACAGCAGCATCTGGTGGCTAGTGAATGAATGTTTACGTAATATTTTCGTAAAGTTTTGAATTTTGTTGGTCAAATGAGCTATAAAGTGGTCATTTATCATTACGATACAATAGGTTAAAATCAGATTTATAAACAAACCATAGCTATAAGAAATAGATAATTCTCGTTGGCAAAATATAGCAATACAGTTTGTAGGTACAGTAAACATTTGCTCAGTATAGCCAATACAACAGTTAAGTTTAGTGCATATCAACAACACTATAGGCAGTTTATATCACAGTTGTGGTCACCATATTAGCCCAATGCAGTGCATGGCAAAGTTGCTTTCTTGTACTTGCATCGTTCTGTGTATCAAGTCTTGCCGCCACAGCGAAGTGGTTCTCCCGTGACTTTTCAACTTCAGGCAGAGGGGTTCACAGAGGTGCGGGATTCCGGTTGTGGGGGTTCGACCTGTTTCCAGCCCCCAAAGGAAGACATATCTAGAGCACCCCAGCAGTGTCCACTTTGGTATACAACAGTCTTGATATGTTACACCATGGCTGCTCCAGTGGGTGGAATAACAGCCGGAGTTCGTTCGTTCTTCGTGAACAGTTCATCACGAGCCTCGTCTGTGATCTCCATACCGCTGGCTAAGGTCATAGAGCAAGGTGGTGAACAGTGTTCATTGGTTATCTGATCTGGCCATAGGGACAGAGCGAGGAAATCTTGCGTCACTCCATATATAGTACCTTCCAGGTGTTTTGGGGCTGTCTTCCCTCCCATTTGTATGGATCCACGACACTGTGTCATCGCCAGTGTAAACAAAGGACTAATGGCAGAGCCTGAGACCTTCGCCGGACTGAGAGATGGAGCAGTCTCGTCAGCAGGTGCTGACCTGACCTATGTACCACCCACAGCTTCCGGATGTCCTTCATGGCCGCCGCTGGTCCTCCTCAAGAGAGCAGATAAATTGTCCCTCGGTACAGTCGTGGTTGCCTTTGCTAGACGGATGGCACCGTCGTCACAATGCTCACTGCAGGCCATACGCAGAGCATGCATCAAGGTCTCTGTCGAATGCAGGGCAGTACGCCACGTCCTTCTGTGGGAGCTGTCAGTTGGCCTGTGATATAATTCTTAAGCTCATTTACAGCGTGGACAGACGTCTGGCCTCACTCCAGGATGACCTAGCTTAGTGGAATGAAGTCTGGTGAGATCTGCAGGCTTAAAGACTGGAGACGGGAGTTTTTAAGCTACTTGCATCATCAGCGTATAGCAGCAACTGTGCTGAAGCGGTATCATGGCTGACTGTGTCAGATCTATCCTGTTTGACCTCATCATTCAGGCAGCTTCGTTGTCGAGTGAAACCCAGACATCGAAAGGTGGTACCTGGCATCCCCTACAATCATATCTCCGGCACTTGATCGAGCGAGTAGTTGCTTATCTTGCGGGTTGTATTTGCATTTCCCAAGGCGGGAACCCGTCCATAAAACGATAGCAGATCATCTGTCGTTGCTACTACAGTATAGCTGCAAAAGCTAAAGGACTAGCCTGAGGCAGGTACCCATTTTATCGACCAACCTTAAGGGGTGGATGAACAGCTGGGTTGACTGTGGACCGACTGGCCCAACCAGGATTCGAACCCCATGCGATCGACCCTGGACGGCCCGTGGATGCCGTCACGGTCAGGAACGCTAACCGGTACACCACTTTTCTCAGTATTCTGATCCCACTGAACATTGTAAGAGTCCGGATGTAAACGTTTGGCGGGAAAGGCACTTTTTTAAATTAGTCTGTCTCGGTGCCTCCCTGAGCAAGCTAGGCTGCTGTAGTCCCAGAGCAGATAAGTCTTGGACATCTCGTTTTCTTGAAAATAGAGATGAAGTGGTGATCATTATTAAAGCGCTATATTAATCACTTTTAAAGTACTTCCAGTCAAAATGTACGCGCAAACTGTTTTACAAAATCCGTTGCGGCACTAAGGAAAATTGACCTTATAAACAATTTAGAACATACACATTTTCGGTAATATTTGGCTTGTGGCTATAACTAATGGGAAAAGATATTTGCCGACTTAGAATTTTTTTTTTTAACTCGAAAAGCAAGTGATACTTTGAGACGGTAGACCAAATCAACATACCAACAAATTATTGACATATAACTAACGCCATCTGTTGAAAAAATCCTTACTAAACCAGATATCTGATATTAGTACTAAGACTCGCTCGGTGGCTCCACTTTTGAAAACATTACTTGGGCCAAGTCTCTATCAACCAAATATCATCCTTGTATATCAGAGCCCACAATTTCAGTTTACATATCTGCTGCAACAGGTGCAGAGTTGGGGCCGATCCTATTTTGTCTCTAACTTTTTTTTACCGTATATTGCTGGGAACTGCCAAAATATTTACGGGAAATACCATGAAATAATCCTTACCATTGTACAGCAACGCAGGAGGACTTAAAACGATTTATCCAAATGGTCATAATAAGACTGTTCGAATTTGTAGTCAACGTTGTGAAGCGTTTATTAAGGCGTTGTCACACGGTGCACTTTTTCCAGCGAATTTTCACCCGGGAACACGTTCCTGGCGACTTACTATCGGTTAAAATTGCGGTAAACTCAAGTCATGGGAGCAGAACCGCTCAGCTGTATATATGGCGCTTCGTCAATATAAACTGTGGTTCCTGGCTTGCAGGAGGAGATAACTGTTATACCTGTACTTGGTATTTTATTCTTGGTCAAGCGAAAGAAGGATAAAAAGCTGATGTGGACGCGGGAGTGGCTAGTTGAGAGAAATTCAGTGAAACTCCACTCTCGAACCAGAGCGATCCAATTGTCAGCAAATATGGTCCCTACAAATTAAATCAACAATTAATACGCAATGTTTGAATTTTTGATGTTAAAGTGTGTATTTCCTACATGTCAGTACTAATGAAAGTCATCCTATAAATACTATTATTTGACGAATATTATTGTTTTTATTTAAGATAATCATACGTATCCATGGCTTTGTTGTATTTGCTGGCATAAACATGCCCACAATAGACTTTGGGCCGCAAAAATGCACCAGCACATCCACCATTGGGCCAGAAACAAGTTCCCGGGGGAAATTCACCAGAAAAAATGGGCCCAAGTGACACTCCCAAAGTCTTTGCAGTTAGCAAAATCTCATCTTCAACAGAAGAAATAAATTAAGCAAGATATTTTAGATTTATTCTATTAGGATTACAGCCATTTGAAATTAGAAATGTAATAATGTTGGCATCTATCCGAACTTCTGAATATGAATTTGAAACTGAATTAAATTGAAATTGTACAAGTGTTCGTTCCTTGGTGACTCTGCATATACCCTGGGCTTCACTGTCTCTCAGCGTCTTTGAAAATTCAACGTACTGGACAACCTCAGTACCAAGAAACTGACCCAAGTCGTCATTTTGTATCTGTTGAAGAGCTTGGTCGTTGCATTCTGCATCCCTTCAACTCAGACCGTTTCCATTTAATCGAAGGGAGAACAAATAGGCTCATAAGCAGAAAGTCCATCGTACATCAAGGATCGAACGTAATTTCGCTCCATTTTCCATTAACAGCCTCGTCACAACTTCTAAAAATCCTGGCATTATTTTATTACTTTACTTCCATTCCATTACTTACATTCGTGAATATACTGTTCGTGTACCCACGTCTTTAATAAAGCACAGCATACGTTCATAATTGATCAACGTGTTAAGGGTGGATTTCGTCTTTATATAAATGGTCTTTTATTTATACCTGTGCCGGTGGCCTCCAACTGTGGTGGTGAGCGTTAGCTCTTAAAAAAACAATGGACTAAAAGTGGATTCGACATCCAGAGCCAAGGCCCGCGCACCATTCCATGGTTTCCCCAGACCACATCATATACCCTGTTTCAGCTCATTAGCAGCAGGACTGAGAGCTGAATGAGTTACGGTGAAGCGTTCTGACGATGGGTAACTGATCAGGGAAGAGTTCACTTGGCGTTCTACCGCGGGTTTTTGTACAGTGCTGGTGTGCAGAGGGTGATGTCTTGTGAGGTTGGCGTCGGGAGGTGGTGGGATATGGGCGTCTGGTCAGCTGCTTGCATAGGCTGTTCAGGGCGTCTATGCTCTATGAGGGTGGAGGGGGGGGGGGGAGTGGAGTTCAGGGGGTTCATCTTTCCCGGGCCCGGGGATCCAAAAGGGGGCCCGGGAATTTCCTGGGATCTCAGAAAATCCATAGAGCGCTCCATTCCACCCCTGACTCTCTCATCTTCCATGCCCTTTTTGGCCTTACAGCTCATTGCATAAAACCGTAGTGGACAAAAACAGGATGACTAATGGAGAAGGGAAGGAAGGGGGCCTGAAAGAAACTTTGTACCCCCTGATAAAATTCCTCTCGGGGGCCCTGAGACTGGTTATATTGGGTAGATACAGTTGGTTTACGAACAGTTCACTGGGAGATCCTTGGGCGCGTGTATAGAGCCAGGCAAAGTCTTTATGAGCCATGGAGGATGATCTTGTTCTGGTGTGTCATTTGAATATGTCGACCTTCTTTATTCCTTGAGTGTAATGGACCGTGTACGGAATAATGTATATATGTATAAATTTTTATGTATATGTATGTATTGTGCATATATGTGCATGTATGTATGTATGTGTGTATATGAGTGGATGTGTCTTTTTTCGTCTGTTTCCTGGCGCTACGTCGCTGACGCGGAAAACAGCGATCAAGTATAATAAATGATAAATATATAATTCCTTTATTGAACTTAAGCAAATATTCAGCTAAAAATACATAGACCTGAGAGATTATTAGTGTAAGTACTTAATCCTAAAAGAACTCAAGGTCAAGGTGGGGCTGGATACTTCTGCGTTTTGGGTAAGGACATGAGTTACGTAAATTGACAGCAAGGCATATTGTTATGTAAACGTTATTATATACAGGGGCATATCCAGGATTTGGTTACTTGTGGAAGGCGTGGGGGCGAATAATGAAATCGCTAAGACAAAGATGAAAAGCTAAAAGAGTGGTGTATATGAACGTTTGGTATCAGCGACTTTTGAGTTATTTGAATGTTGAATTCAGTTACTTATATTAGTTAAATTCTCATAAAACTGAACAAGCTGTTGTACTGAAGTTTGAGATCGGCGATTAATTCTGAGCGAATACAAATTTGTGATATTTGACAACATAAAACAGCTGATGCCTATAATCTAAGAAGTTTTCTTCGGTGAAGCAAATTAATATGCACTTGTAGGTGGAGTAAAGTTCGTTGTTTGGCGAAAGTGGTCAAACTGACAAATTACTCTATATTTATTGAGGGACTACAGGTGTTCGGATGGATGTAAAATATTTTAAATTATTATCATTAAGTTTACTGTATGCAGTTACCTTCAGGGAATTCACCCTCCCCCCCTCTCCACCAACCCCATGGATACTGCAGTGGATGGATGTAATGTCACACGCGCCGTTGTTGTCGTGCTCTAGTTTAGTTGTATGTTACCTCTGCATTTGCCGGCAGTCTTACTTAGAATTGTCATATATGATGCTGTTTATATTATATTCTAGATTATAAGAGGTCGTGTTTTTCTGTGACGTCCAAATTATAGTTGATAGAGAGGAGTGATAAATTTGATAGGATTAATGGCCAGCTGATCCTCAGGGGCCTTTACAGCCTTAAATCCGGCCCTGTGATCGTGCCAAGGTTCATATAGACAGTGGGAGCACATGAAAGGTCCTAAAGTTATCTCAAGGGCATGAAGTCGGCGTTCAAAAATTTTCGGGCTGTGGTTTGATGTTGACCCTGGCAGTTGATAGGCCTAAAAGTCCAACCAACCAACCGTATATCTGGGAATTTATATTTTAACTAGCCATAATTTCTGAATACAATAAAGTACAATAAATGACACACTAGCTGCCGAAAATTCTATTAATAAGAAGCGGCAAAGTTCGCCACGAAGAGATCAAATTTAGCTACGGATTTACTGGTGGCAACAGATGGTACGACCGTCACGGTCGTATCTGATGCACTTTGAATATTCTTTTTTTGTTCGTACGGAAATGTATGTGCATGAATTTGTTCACTCTTAATGCATGATTGTAATGACATCTGTATTGCTACCTTGTCTTCCTTTTTCTTATTTTTAATTTTTTTTCGAAGACGACAATAGCTGTCAGTCTGTTCGAAATGGTCTATGCGTCCGCTAAGCCATGGTTACTGTAACTGATATATGTCTGAGAATTCATGTTAACGTACCAAAATATATAGTTTCAATAATAAGCTTTAAATATTTTAATTGATTGGTGCACAAGATAGTGAGAAAATATTCTTCCCAGGACGGAGAAAGGCAAAAGTGTCCACTGGACATAAACGAACACTGGGTCTCCCTCCAGCTGATTCTACCTCATCAAAACAAACAAGCACTGACTGGAAGTAAGCACTGTCCGGGCATCATTCTTCCCCATTTCCTTCCTAACGTGATCATGGTAGTTCAGACTTTGATCAGAAGAGAGAGGAGAGCAAAGATTATCGCCGCATTGATGATGTGATTGGTCAAGAGCAATGTTCTTTAGTCTTAGTTGATCCCACAATTATTAGTCACTATGAGTAGCTTACACTTAAGGGTTAATGGGTTCCTGTAGTCCTAAGTCTTATTTACCCATGGCCAGAAGGTGCTTAATCAGTTTGGCTGTAAAGATGTTTGTTATAATGGCGTCTCACACATGTTTTGTTTAGCTAGGCAAATCCGCTTAGTTGCAACTCTTCTTGAAGATATTTTAGTGATTTATCAAAAAGACTATACACGTGTGCTGATTGATTGGTCTTAATGAAAGTGATGCCAATAGATTCCTTGGATCCCTTATGGTTGATTTAGTGTGAGATTTTACATGTAACCCCTCCTCCCATTAGTTTGTTCTTATAATGGGTGTGCGGCTTTGAAATTTTTGTGTATAAATGTTCTGTACTAGCTGTTCAAAAAATGAAAAAATTGAATGGTTCCACTTCTATCAAAATGTGTTTGCTAAAATAGGAGGGATGCAAGTCTCGTTTGGAAGTAATTTTGTAATATCTTTGTTAGTCGGGTGAGGACATCCAGGATTCATTGTCTTGCAGATGGCTAACGACAACCTGCTTGGTATGTGTTTAGATTCTGTAATGCACTGTTCACTTTGTGAAACAATGTTCAAGTGACAGCAACTAGTATGAAAGATTATGATGAAAACTTTGAAGTTGTATAATTTTCTAGTACTGATGAGAAACACTTCCAGTATGTCAGCACCTTTGTCTTATCACAGGGATGAAGCAGCTTTTTTGTATGGAAATGTATTTCATCTCTGTACTGGTGACGCTAAATACAGATTTAAATCAAATGATGGCCGAAACTAAAGTGTCATGATAGTTACTTAAGCACCTATGTTTAAAAACTTGTAAGATCACAGCCTCTACACACTTCACTTATGGCAAAGCGCTGAAGAAGATGCCAAGAATGATGTCATCATTAATGAACTTTTGATACTGTAGTTATGGGAAAAAAGTTAGTAATGTTTATTGATAAATTATTATTTTTCCTTTGTTTGCCCCATGAAGCAGGTTCCCAATTGTACAGAGGTTCCATTTCTTTAACATTTGTTTTTCCATTTATAAAGATTATTAAAACTGCAGTAGATAAAGATATCTAATTTGACCAAAAAGGAATCTGACTCTGTGTTTAGAGAAGTCCACTCCTTAGAAACACATAGTACCACATCTGTCCATGAGTTGTTTACTGATTTTTTCCACTTAGCACTTATTATAAGTACCAACAAACAGTAACAGCAAATATATTGGTATTTGTCTTCCAAATTATGGAAATGCTCTTTTCATCCTTGTAGCAGCTGACATGTCTCAGGCTGAATATGACCCATTCAAAGGCCATCTTGGGTGAAAGAAAAAAATAAAAGAAAAAGAAAGTAGAAAATAATCAGAGCTCTGATAGAAATTGCATGAAGAGAGAAAGACAAAAGAAGACAGCAAATCTCTGTCAGAAATATTAAATGACTTTTTTGCATCTGTATTTATGGTTGAAGATAAAACCCATGTCCCAAATCCAGTTTCACTGATAGAGGGAAACTTTCTTCAACAAACTGACATAAAAGTAGAAGACATACCTTCAGCAATAAACAGAATGAAAATAGATAGAATGGCAGGCCCAGATAAGTTTTATCTGGGAACAATGAAGGAGATGAAAAATTTGATAATGAAGCCCATGACAGCCCTTTTCAGTAAGTCACTTGCTACAGGAAAAGTTCCAGATAAATGGAAGTTTGCTAATGTATTTGCTAATGTTACACCGATATTTTAAAACGGTAATTAGTCTGCCTGGAAATTATCATCCAACTAGTTTAACATCTGCAGTTGAAAAACTTATGGAAACCGTCATTTGAGATAGAATTGTAAGCCATTTAGAGGAGCACTACTTAGTTAAGAATTCTCATCATAGTTTTTGACAAAACTGCTCATTTCTGACAAACCTGCTTGATTTCTTTTATGATATAATCAACGTGTATGATGAAAGTAGAGCTGATGATGTTATCTATGTAGGCTTTCAAAAAGATTCCGATACAGTTCTGCATCAACGGTTACTAGCAAAATATTTTAAGTCACATGGCTCTGATGGGGTTGTACTTCAGTGATTACAAAATTGGTTGACTAACTGTAAACAAAGAGTTGTGATTAATGGTCAAGCCTCAGAATGGTTAGACATAACAAATGGAGTGCCACAAGAGTCAGTTGTCAGGGGACTAGTTCTCTTTCTCATATATATTAATGATATTGGTATTGGGTTGCATTGCATGATATCAAATTTCACTGATGATACAGGGCTGGGAAATATTTCTACAGATGAACTTGAACATCTATAACTATAAAGTGATATAGACAAACTGATAGATTGGGCTTATACATAGCAAATTAATCTTGATATTGATAAGTGTAAAGTTTTACATATCAATAGTAAAACAAAAAGCCAAGCTACATTATGAATTATATAGAACTATAAAAGGTAAATGAGGAAAAATACTTGGGCATAATGATCTCTGGTGACCTAAACCCAAGTAAGCAGTGCACAAAAGCAGTTAAAAGAGCAAACAAAAGTCTTGGATTCACAAGTAAGGCCTTCAAATTTAAGTCTTAAGGAAATGATCCTCGCTCTTTACAATTCACTGGTTCTTGAATATTGTGTTCAGTTTTGGTCACTCAAAAAAAAAAAGAGTGGAGCAAGTACAGTGCTGAGTGACAAAGATGATTCCCAGACTGAGAAAAAAATCCCATGAGCCGATTGATTGACAATTAAAAAGTGATCTATGTATTCAAAATCACCAAAGGCTTTGATAGTCTTGATTTATCAAATTACTTATGACTTCATTTGTCTGATTTCATTCATAGTAATTGATGCAAACTCATAGACTAACCTTTTTCATTGAATGAGCCAAAGTACTTTTTTTTTTCAACAGGATTGTTTACATAAGGAATGATTTGCCAATTAGAGTGAATGAAAGCATTACCATAGATAAATTTAAGAACAGACTTGGTACATGCTTTGCTTCAAGTCCATCATTTGTGACCCCTTAGTCACAATGTATGCCTTCTAACTTTTACCACACCATATGGTGAGTTTCTAATTTATTCTACTACCACAAACAGCCTCGACAGGACCCAATGGGCTGTTGTTGTTCAAATTCCTTTGTATTCCTATGTACATTAGTATCCTTCAGTAAGGAGGTTATACTCACTTTGGTGTAACTAGCACACAAAATCCTGAAAAAACTATTCGGTTTTAAGATCACCTTTAATAGGATCTTTACTTCAAAAGAAAGATAAATTTGTCCCCACAATCCAATCTAAGTGATGATAATGATCCCTAGTTATCCTAAACTATAAATGAGAGTAACTTATGTTGATAGAAGGGCAATTTTTTTTGTGGAAAGGAGGCCATCTTATAAGTTCTTTAATGACGTGATCCACTAGACTGGTACTGGTCTAAACATCATTTCGGATGTCTAAATGTCCTTAATCTCAACATGGTGTCTGCCTGTAAACTGTAAACTCTTCATGAAGTAGATGCTCCATTAGAGTGAGTCTTTAAAGCTTCTAAGGTATAAATGTAGTTTGACATCTCTAAATGAGTAAAGGGATGGCATGAAAATCTGTTCATTTAGCACTGAATGGCCATGGTATTGTCCTATAATATAAACTGTCCTCCCTAAATTGGCTGCATACAGTTCAAAAATGCAGATTTTGAAACCTATAAAACCCTTTTATTTTATAAGCATGAGACATATTCCCTGGGAATGCATGGGTCAGTACTCTTCCTACCCTTATGATTCCAGTGAGGAGTCACAAGCCCTCACTCACCTCTTACAAATGACCAAAGGATGATCAAAGCAGCTTGTTTGTTACATGGGCCTACCCTTGGCCGGTCAACATCCGCCACAAGGATGATGTCACTGAATCATTCCTTACTAGCCCCTCAGAACTTTCAACTCACAGATCACAGGAACCAATCCCTGGTGGTCACAAAAGGTGTAAAGAAAAGTTTTTTGAGGGAAAAAAGAAAGAGGAGGGAAAGGCAGGACAGATAAAGAAAACCAGGAACTATTGCTAGCAGGATCATCTCAGAGAGTAAAAGTTTTTCAGTTTTCAAAAACAAAATTTTTCTCCTCCTCTGCAGTCTGCCTCATGGGATGAGAGCATACCTGCATGAAGGAGGAAGTTTACACTAAAACTTTTAAGTAAGACTAAACTCAGAGCAAAAACAAATTCATTCAGTGGAGAATCGAAGGAACACTAGAGTCCAATTCTCTGAAGGAGAAATCCATAAAGCCACATAAGATAGATCCACACTGTCTGAAACCATTTGACAAAGGTACAAGAAGAGTGCTAAAGGCCCTTTTACTAAGCTTCCTTCAACAAAAGGTTTCTGAAAAAGACCAAGGTAGAGGCAATCTTCCTCGCATCATGATTTCCATGATAAAGCCCAAATCAATCCAAAAGAAGGCATTTTTACACAATTTAGATACATATTTCACAAAAATGGTTTCAAAGACAAGCTTATGAAAATAAATGGTCCACTTGGCAATCTCTGATGAAGTCTAAACATCATGATAAAAACTTATAGGATTGGATGAAAAAGGGCTATTTCTGAATTTATAAGTTTAACTCTTATCCTTAACAGTGGGTTCCTGGTTCATCTAAATCCATATGAGGTTATCAACAAGGACAAGAATTGTTTTTCTAAAGCTGACCCAGCATGGTTAACTGAATATCCTAATCAAGGCCATCTCATTTCCACCAGACATATATCTTCTCTTTTTCATAAATGCTCGACATTTTTGCGTTAGTGAGGTACCATCAAGAACAGGTGTCTGAGCCTTAGAGGGAACATTCATCACTCGGCTCTTGCTCTGTTCCCTCCTTTGAAAAGTAATAAAGGACAGCAGCATTTCTAGTCATCCGCTCCAGCCCATCTTATTTATTCTATAACATGCAGGAAATACGTGGGCAGTATTCTCTTTCCCCTATCCCCAGGGAGGAAGTGGTGAAAGCCTTGTGGAAGATGAAATGCAGCAAGACGGCAGGATTGGATGGTATTACAGTTGAATTTATTAAGAAAGGGGGTGACTGTGTCGTTGATTGGTTGGTAAGAATATTCACTGTATGTATGGATCGTGGTGAAGTGCCTGAGAATTGGTGAAATGCATGTATAGTGCCATAGTACAAAGGTAAAGGGGATAAAGGTGACTGTTCTAACTACAGAGGTATAAGTTTGTTAAGTATTCCTGGAAAATTATATGGGAGGGTATTGATTGAGAGAGTGAAGGCATGTACAGAACATCAGATTGGGGAGGAGCAGTGTGGTTTTAGAAG
>JAYMFT010061529.1:0-14893 GCA_038088735.1 Panulirus argus | reverse complement strand
ACTCGAATACACCGTTCGTAATACTATGACTCGAATACACCGTTCGTAATACTATGACTCGAATACACCGTTCGTAATACTATGACTCGAATACACCGTTCGTAATACTATGACTCGAATACACCGTTCGTAATACTATGACTCGAATACACCGTTCGTAACACCGTGAGTCGAGTAATTAAAGCGAGGACGTGTGGGAAATACACATAGAGGAAGGAGTACTGCATATTGTAGGTGTTACATTGAGTTGCATTATGCAGGGAAAGGGCAATTATAGGAAGTAATGGGACAATTGTTTGTCTTTCTTCCTCTCTCTCTCTCTCTCTCTCTCTCTCTCTCTCTCTCTCTCTCTCTCTCTCGCCACGCACTTGTATACACATACTTACCTTTTCTACATTTATTCTCATGTCTTTTATTTCGACCATGAAATACGATCTGGGAACTCCAGAGTATAAGCTGAAATGATAATAAGGAGATTCGCCGCCCTGAGTCGCGCAGTCCTGATTCGCGGGTTCGTGATATTACAAAGCGAATCTCTTGCATCCTCGGAGTAATGAACAGACGCAATGATGACCCCGAAGGTAATGGAGAAAAGATTTCATGAGCAGCAGTAAAGAGAGAGAGAGAGAGAGAGAGAGAGAGAGAGAGAGAGGTATTCCAAACTCCTCTTCTCACAAGAAGGGTTCGAATCGATGTTTCATTCGCCTGTACCTTGCCTTGCCGGATCGACATTCCGTGTGGCGCTAGCGTGGGTGGGTGGCTCGCTGGTTCGAAGCTTCACTTTTATTGGATTTCCTTGCTTCGAAGAGACTGAAAAGGAGCTCATTAGAAGATTTCGCTAATTCACTCTTTCTCTAATTTCTTTTGCCGCGAGAGTAATCTCTGAAAGGATTCTGTTAAAGAGGGAACGGCTTCTTTAGTTACAGGTGTGAGCATATGTGTAGACAGACAGAAAAAAACAGACAGACAGACTGACAGACAGACAGAGAGACAGACAGACAGACAGACAGACACACCCACTCATGTCCATATTCATATCTACGTATGTCTATGTAGACATCTACCTACACATGTATACATGCATATATATACACATGTATAAATGTGCATTTCTTTCCCATTATCTCGAAGGTTTTTGGAGACGTCTTCACTCATTCATGTCTTTCCTAACAACTACGACTCGTCTCATTTTAGATGGGCAAGTTTTCCATTTCTTCCTAAAGTCTTGGGACTTGTTTCCCTATTTCTCGTCCTCTCTCTCATTATCCCTCTCCTTATTTCACATCAGACCTGGCCTCACCATGAAGATTTTATTAGTAAGAGGAGCCTTCATAATATATGCATGTTTTCTGTTCTCTATGCAGCTGAGGAGGAGGTGAAATGTCTCGGGTTATGTGAACAACAACAGTTATTAAATAACAACAGGCTTTACCAAAACGCTGCAACACTTGATAACTCACCATTTGGACAAACTTTGAGCTTTGCGATAATGGAGACTAAATCTTTTCTTCACTAGAATGAGGCAACACAAGGGTGACCTAGTCCTAGGATGTCGTAACAGAAGGATGGAGCAACACAAGTGTGACACGACCCAAAGGTGACGCAACACGAAGGTGACGTAATGTAAGGGTGACGTAAGACAAGGGTGACGCAACATGAGGGCGAGGCAAAGCACGAATATGATGGAACACAAGGGTCACGCAACACAAAGGGAGACTCAACACAAAGGTGATACACCAAAAAAGGACAACATACGAAAAGAGAGTGGCACTTCGTCTGGGGCCAGAGAGAGAGAGAGAGAGAGAGAGAGAGAGAGAGAGAGAGAGAGAGGGAGAGAGAGAGAGGGAGAGATCCTCAATTCAGAACTTTAATCCCAAATTCCTTAGTCACTAAATTCCTAATCACGAGCTGAGTTATTTAGCGGGGCGTATCTCACAGAGACGAACCCATTGTAGAATGAGGCTGTGTGACTGAGGATCAGAGAGAGACAGTCTGACCGTGTGACTGAAGACGGTAGAGACCGTGGTGGAGAGATGTGGACTGGGGACGGACCCACAATGTCCACCGGAGCTGAGATAGCATGGGGAAGAGACGAGAGATATTCCGAGCAGAAGGATGCAAGAGATTGAGTTTGAGTCCTTGTAATAAGCCTGTTGAAGGTAAGAGACTGGGAGAGATATCTTTTGTGCTGCTGTGGGTAAGAGACTAAATAAGAGACCTTTTGGGTTGCTACGTGTAATAGATTAGGTAAGAGACATTTTGGGTTGCTGAGAGACTGAGCCAAAGACCTTTTGGATTGGTATGGGTGAAAGAGACTGAGCAAGAGACTTTCTGGGTTGGTTAGGATAAGAGACTGGGAAAGAGACCCTCTGGAGCTTATTAGGGTAAGAGATTTGGAAAGAGATTTTCTAGGCTTGCTTGGGTAAGAGATTTGGGAAAGAGACTTTCTTGGCTGCTTTTGGTAAGAGACTAGGAATGAGACTTTCTGGAGCTGATGAGTGTAAGAGATTTGGAAAGAGACTTTCTTGGCTGCTTGGGGTAAGAGACTGGGAAAGAGATCTTCTTGGCTGTCTTGGGTAAGAGACTGGGAAAGAGACTTTTTCTGCTGCCAAAAGTAAGAGATTATGTTGATGACACATTGACCTGATGTGCCGGACAAACTTGGTTCCGAAAGCTGCTTCACTTGCTTCGATCGGGATCATTACCGAGATCCGAGCGTAATGAACCTTTTTTCCAACTCTAACTCTCGCCTTCACAGTTCTTGTAATAGGTTTTTTTTTAACGGCAATACTTTGACTCCAGAAACTTTGCTAATCTGCCTAAAGACACCCATAAGAACATGGAGACGAAATTAATTTTCATGGTATTTTCAAGCGAGGCTATTGAGTAAATCACCGTGAGAGAAGTGTTGAAATGGCTCGAATGAAGCAGTTCCGAACACAGTGAGCTAATTTGAGCACCGTAAGGATAAGATAGAGTGGTGAAGGAAGCTTATCATTAAAGTTACTTGTCTTTTCATTTATTGAATATTTCTTATCTTATCTGCATCTTCTCATGTCAGACGATAAATAATGATATGAAAAACGCACAGTTTATTTCATTATCTTAAAGAAAACTACTTGCTTTAATGTGAAAGGTATAAGCACGATTAAGGACGGAAATATATCAATGAAATTTTACACGAATCATGTTTTGAAAAGAATCAGAGTCATATTTTCTTTCATACATAAAAGAAAAAGAAAAGGATTCATTGAAAATGATAGGAAAAGTAGTCTTTTGGTAACGCCTGACTTTGCTTTATAGAGTACAAAATCTATGATATTTTTCAGGGATAAATGTTATAAATGTTTATCATTATCCTGTTGTTTGTCTTTGTCATACCGCATGACATCTGCTGAGAGACTGCAATATTATCCACAGGCAACGCTTGATGCAAATCCACTCACTTAAACCCTCCATCCAACCTCCTCCATGTTTCAGGGTCGCGTAAAGTGAATCTTCCATCTGTGAAAAATTCTTATTCCCTTAAGATTCTTGGAATACGCAAAATGGTCGTCTTCAAGTCCCGTTAATCCTTTAGCGAACAACATTGCATTTCGTATTTTCATGAACCCTACCAACGTATTGTGCTTTTCCAGAATGTTTTCTTGGGAACCTAATCTAAATTTCATGTTTACCCCGGTGGCTTTGGATGGCCCTTACCAAAGTCGTCAACAATCATGTGCTGTTCTTGAGTTTTTTTCATGGACTGGCAAATTGAGGTTTACATACCCTGGAAAAGTTGAGGTTTTGGTAGTCTAAGAGTAATGAGGTTTCGATTTTATGGAAATCAGGTTCTTGTAGTCTGGAAATCCGATTTTTTCTATAGCCTGGAGATCTGAGGTTTTTATGGTCTTGAGAACAGAGGCTTTGATTGAAAAGTTAAGATTTTTATAGCCCGGAAAGCTGAAGATTTATTAGCCTTGAGATTTGAGGTTGTATTTGTCTGTAAAGTTGAGATTTTGATAGCCTGGAAAGTTGAAGTTTTTAATAGTCTGGATACCTGAGGTTTTAGTTGTCTGGATAAATGAGGTCTTAATTGCCTGGAAAGTTGAGGTTTTTAATAGTATGGAATTCTGAGGTTTTACTTTTCTGGAGAGATAAAGTCTTCATAGCCTGGAAAGTTGAGGTTTTTAATCGTCTGGAATTCTGAGGTTTTACTTTTGTGGAAAGATGAGGTCTTAGTAGCCTGGAAAGTTGAGGTTTTTTAATAGTCTGGAAATCTGAGGTTTTAGTTGTCTGGAAAAATGAGGTCTTAATAGCCTGGAAAGTTGAGGTTTATGATAGTCTAGAATTCTGAGGTTTTACTCCTCTGGAAAGATGAGGTCTTAATAGCCTGGAAAGTTGAGTTTTTAATAGTCTGGAAATCGAAGGCTTTATTTGTGTGGGAAGATGAGGTCTTAATAGCCTGGAAAGTTGTATTTTAATTCTCTGGTAAGCAGGAACTGATATAATGATTTCTGTATATTTTTTCGTGAAACATCACTTGTTCTCGTCCATTGCCGAAACACACTTGGCCTCCCCTTCGTCTTCGTCATGGAACCTGGAGGCGATACCCTTCAGTCAGTCGACTAGTTTCATAAATTTCAACCGTGTGGATGATCAGAACTTTTCTTTTCATCATTTTGACCAAAAATCTCTTTCGTGTTTTCAATTTATTCATGAAATCTTTCATGACCTTTCTTTTTGGATCACGAAGAAGAGTCTAAAGTTTCGTCTGTTGGTTAATCAAGATTGTTTCCCAGACTTCTTTGTGTTTACCACACACGACATAGAACCAAAAATGCCGTACATCTCAAACCACGACACAGAGCCAAACGACGTACATACCAAACCACGACACAGAACAAAATGACTTACGTACATCCAAACCACGGCAGACTCTCAAACAAAGTGGTCAGATAAGTTTACCCGCCAACCACCTGGGGTGCGATATAGGACCAACCGCATTATCTTTTTCTATTTTCACTCTCCCGACAAGACAAAGGCCATGAGAATCCATGACAAGTTTTATGTATATGAGGCTGTCACTGTGGCTCTCCTCGGTGGACGCTGGCCCACATGTTTTCCTTCAGAGAGAAATGCAAAAATAAAAAAGGTGTCTGAAAAATAGCGAGGAGGATCGACCTCGCTCAAGGCTCCGACTGGTCAGGTTTCCAAAGTCGGCTGTCCCACCTTTGGCAAAGTGAGAGACACAAACGGGGGAAATCTTTTAGATAGTTTCCACATTAAAGAGAGAGAAACAGATTAATATTAGGTAGTTTTAAGAGCAAATATCAGTGCCAGTTTAGATGAGAGTTCTTTATCTTTTCTTATCATATGTTTCAAGCAATCTATTAATATCTTTAGGTAATGTCAGTGTGCATACAATTTCCATTACCCTACACACACACACACACACACACACATACACACACACACACACACACAGTCAAACATCTTATACACATACTTCTATAATCTGATTAGAATTTTACTAAATAGTAATTAATTATGCACATTTCTCTCATTCCCACTAGGGGGAAATTAACACGTGAGATTCCATACTGATTAACTAATGAATTATTCAGTTGTGGTTCCCCTACTTTCCCAGACCTTTTTATTATCATCTTGGAACTTACATCATTATGGGTGGTTAATCTGACCCATTAATTGTGGTATGTGTGGTGGCTGGTGTGGAGGAGGAAATTGTGGGAGAGGTAGTGGTTCTGTTGGTGGTGTTGATACTGTTGTGGATTTTGGTTGTGGTGGTGGTGGTGGTGGTTGTGGTGGCGAGTACTTGTGGTGGTAATGGTGGTTGTGTAGGTGTTACATATGATGCCGGCGATGGTGGTTGTGGTCGTGCTAATAGTAATGGTGGTAGTGATGGTGATCCTCGTGATGGTGGTGAGTGATGGTGTTGGTGACAGTGTGGGCGGAGAAGAAGAGGGAGGACCCCCTATGGTTTATTGAAGATCTGATAATGAGGCTCGACCCCTCGTCCTGGGAACGGCCCCTTTATCTCCCCTTATCTAATGACGCATTCAGTGCTCTCCCATTGTCATTAAAAGGTAAAAAAAGAGGAATATAGTATGAAATAAATGGCTTCCTAATGAAAACCACGGAGGCCAGGAGGGACTAGAGACGCCATTAAAGCCCCGTGTTGTCTCTTAGTTCAAATTGGCTTCTTGAGAGTCTCTCCCACCGGCTTAGCTTGGTCTCTGTCTCTCTGTCTCTCTCTCTCCTTCTCTATCTGTCTCCCTGACTCTCCGAGGCTGTCTGTCTCTCCCAGGCACATCCCACTCGGTCTCTCGAGAAGAATGAAGTGGTTTACTACAAGTTGGGGAGGGAACTCAGCCTCACTCCTTAATGCTCAACTCTGGTCAAACTTTGCCCCGAGCAGCTGCACCTCCTTCAGTCCCCTTGATGCAGACGTCCTCTCCACCTCCTACACACACACACACACACCTCTTGTCTCTCATTTCTTATCCTCGTGTTTGAGCCAATCTCTCTCTCTCTCTCTCTCTCTCTCTCTTTTCTCTTCTCTCTCTCTTCTCTCCATCAATCATTAAAGGGCAGGTCGTAGGGCCAGATCGACATGCCCGAGGGTAGTACTCGTACCTGCGTGTTCAAGGGTCGTACCGTCGTGTTCAACGACCTTTCCGTCGTGTTCAATGATCTCATCGTCGCGTTCAAGGCTCGTGCTGTCACACTCAAAAGATGTTAGAAGTGTTTGTAAGTGTCAAAGTCTTATTTTGCAAGTGGACGTGAGTGAGAGTGGGGAGCGGAAGCACAAGTAACGGCACAGTGCCTTTCGAGTAAGTTACAAAGGCGATACAGCTCAAGCTGAGCAAGTACAAGAGGTGCGAGGCAGTAAGATAGAGAAGTTTAGTGAGGTGAGTTAAGATGAGACTGATAGGTTTCCTGTGGCGCTGCTGTAGGTGCAGGAGGTGACACGGGATTTTCCGTGTCTCGTGGAGCTTCTACAGGAGAAAGGAAGCGTTTTCGAGATCCTGAATCAGTGGGCGGTTGATATTATGACCTCCTGTATCGTAGGTCAAGACTGTCTACTTGCTCAGATGGTTTAGTCGGGGTAAGCTCAAATGAAGCCCTTTTTTTTTTTTCTGTATTGCGACAGCGGCTCAGAAGGAGGCGTGTGGTTTGATGACAGTGTGAACAGACACGATTACACGATCAGGAAGATAAGAAGAGAACAGACACTCCAGGTCAAAATCGATCGTTCGATTAACAGACACACAGAGAAAGACTTGCACAAATACACAGGCCACACAGACCCAAGGTCCAAGCGAGGTAGTCTGGCCTAAACACAACAGAAAAAAAAAAAAGCAGCCATCTTAAAATTAGTAGAAGAAAAGGATAAAAAAGCAAAGGCTCTCTTCCCACCCTCCAGCAACACACTGGACGGGAAACAGGCAGAAAAAAAAAAATACTTTGCAGGACTAATTTGCCTGAAGGAATTTTCTTTGAGGAAAGTCGGAAGATGGGATGGACGTGATCACGTCAAGCATCCCGTCATCAAACAGATGCATTCCTCCATTTTTTGTTATAAAGACAATACTAAGGATAGACTCCGAGTTCAAGCCTCGCGACTTACCATGTCTATATTACTTTTGATGTGGAAGGATTACGCAATAAATCCCTCTTGTTCCCTTAAAGCAGGCTACACGGGTTAATCAATGTTGGTTCGTTAACGCAGCACGGTCAGGGGGGATATCAGTAGCTGACAAGGCAGCATAACACACCACTAAGTTCTGATGATTGGATAAAGAATTATTCAGTGACGGAGAGTGACAGGCGATGATCAAGCCTTATTTTGAACATGCAAACAGTGTTGCTCCGGAAGTTTATTCCATACTCTAACGATGTCGGTGTTGAGGTAACATTTGGTGCAGTCCAGATTAACTTTGTTACCTCAATTTAGTTCATTTTCCTCTCGTTGGAAGCGCTGGCGCGACCATGAGGAAATCTTCAATATCGACGTTGACGAACCCTTTTAAATATTTCAAAGCACATTCTATCAACTTCCCAGCCGCCTTTTGTTTAAAGAGAATAATTCAATTCTTGCAGTCTCTCCTCATATGATTCGTTACGAAAGGAAGGAATCAGTTTTAGATGCTCTTCGCTGCACTGCTTCCAATTCAAGAATATCCTGAGTTAAGCAGTTGACCTTGAACTTCACAGCATATTCGAGGTGGGGTCTAACTAGACTTAGGTACAGTGGCAACACCATATCCATGCTTCTGTACGTAAAAGCTTCTGTTTATAAATCCTAACATGCTATTTGTCCTTGGCAGCTTCGTTACAATGCTGGGAGAATTCTAAAGTTGTTGGAGACGGCGACAACAACGTAGACCCTTCACACAACAGGAGGTTGTCCTTTGCTTGATGGCCCGTCAGTTCATAATCGAAATTCATGTTGAGGTATTCCCTACTTCGAAACAGCTGACGTTTAGTGACGTTACATGGTATTTTTTGCCATTTTCTAGGTCCTCTTGTAACCTTATCCTACCCTTTTTTCTGAGAGAGAGAGAGAGAGAGAGAGAGAGACTGTAGTGGTTCCTGGTTCCCCACTCCACCCCAAACAACAACCACCCATCACTAAATATTTCACCGTCTGGCCTGCCTCCCTGCTCAAACGCATTGTACCTCGACTCCTCCTCCTGGCAGCGGCAGCCGCAACTCACGCTTGAACAGCTCCAGTGCCCAAAAGCACCCACTTATGTATGTAACCTGCAACTGTATCCACTTTAGTAACTTTAGTCCCAACTTCAATTAATTCCGTTAAAGCCAGTACGAGAAAAATGAAAAACGTACCAACGAGGTCTACTGTCAACAAACAATACCGCTGACACGTGTAATGAACTGGATCACGCATGCGCAGCAGTGTACAAGAAACAGTCCTCTCGATATACCGTCTAAAGATTATTAATGGCGAGGAGCTCTAGCCGTCAGAGATACTGCTAACGCAATGTCGTCTAGAGTATCTAAGATACTCTATATCATCTTTCAAGCTAAGAAAAGCAAGGATCACTGGTTGGCAAACCTGTCTATCTACAAACGCCACACACTTTCCTGGGGCACCCTTATCCAGCGACCGTTTTCGTGAACGAACGTGAGCCACCACGAGTTAACGGGTTTTAAACTTATACACGTTTTTGCCGGGCCCGTATGGGAAACTCGATCGACCTCAACTACAGCGACCTTCCTAAAGGTCGAGATCCCCCCGACTTTACACTTCCACCAAACGATGTTCAGCACCACCGCCGCCGTCGCCCTCCCTCCTCACCACGTAATCACCGGCTGTTGGAGTTCACCATCCGTAGCGCACGCGAGTCTTATATAATATAACTGGCTTACGAACGATCTCTTTATAACACCATATCCTCGACTGAGTAAGGTATGATGAGGTAAAGTAAGGCAAGCTACAGTAAGGCAAGGCAAGGCAACTTAAGGTAAAATGAAGTAAGCTAAATAAAGCTCAGCAAACTAGAGCAAAGTCAAAAGGTAAGGTCCTGCTCTAACGGCAGGGCACCACATGCAAGAATGTGACTCACATGCACATCCCCCGTGTATCACATGCAGGGCCTTGGTCCGCTCTAGAGCAACATCTGATCATATTCTCGTTTTCTTTCTTTACCAAGAAAACCTGACGAATTCGATGTCTGTGTTCCTCAATTATAGGCTTTACTGCGAAGCGTTCCGACTCAGCGACTAATGTCGTAAGGTAATCTCTGTGTGCGTTACAGGCCTTATCAAATGTATACTCATATCACTCATAAATTCACTCATATAATCTTCCCTACGGCTCACTTATAAAGAGAGAACCTGAGCTCTCATTTTCCTAGCTGGATGCTACTGTCTCAACACTGCAAAGAAAACGAAGCTGCGCAAATAAATACCCAATCTGAACATTCCCAAAAAAGATATAGATTCCTCCTCCTGCCCTTTTATCTTTCGTTTATCTACAGACAAAGGAAAAAACCGGGCCACTGAGTTACTCAATAGGGTCACCATTAACTACTTAAAAAACAGTAGACGATCGGTGACCTTTGAGTGTGACCTTTTACCCAGGCAATAGGTCTTGTGTCGCCACGTTTGCTCTTTGGCTCCCGAGCCCAATTATCTGTCATCGTGGCATATATATATATATTTCAATCATCGTCGTCGCTGCTGTTACGGCTTTTGGCAGAATGCCCCATCGGCGGCTTCACCAGCAGGATCAACCCCGACGACCGGCAGAAGCCGCAATAAACTACGACGCTTTAAACGCCTCATTCAAGAACGCTGGCGAAGAAGACCTCTCCATCCATCGGAACATCTCGATCGACAACCCTCCAAGAGCTCAGAACTTTGTCCCAAAACAAATTTATTTGTCCTAAAACGAGCGTAATTTCTAATCCCACTGCGTTTCATCAACAATGGGGCATCACCACTCCATCCTGCTGTTTTCCTTCACTGAAAAAAAAAAGCTGCACGTGTTCTTTTTTTACTTCCGCAGCGTAACCTTAGGATGATTCATCTCTCTCTCTCTCTCTCTCTGGGTGCCAGCGACTGGCTGTGACTGTGACTGTACGTACCGGTCCGGGTTAACCTCCACTTCCACTTCCGCCCGATGAGGAACTAATCGCACGCCTCGGACGACCGCAGGCAACGAGTACGACTCGTGTTGACGGCGACCAAGCCAAGCCAAGCCAAGCCACCTCCCGTAGCTCACGAGGTGCAATGCCGCATGACAGCTCGTTGAGGAACACGTGTCGTGGCTTCCCAACGAGCAAAATCGCGGCCTGTAGGGGGTTGGGGTGGGGGGAGCTCCGTGAGACGCGTGATATGACAAGGTGCAAGTGACGTGACGCGCAAACTCAACTGAAAGCTTAATGACGCACCGGAACCATGGGGTGGGGGCTGGGAGGGAGGTTGATCCAGGTAACGCGTCAGCCAAACAGGAAGCACGAGACATCCCAGGCCAACAGATAATCACTAAAAAATCACGTCAGCTCAACGGAAGAAAGATACCAGTCCAACAGGAAGATAAGTACCATACCAACGGAGGAAACATGAGCACCTCAGCCCAACAGGAACACGCCAGACCAACAACAGAGGAACCAGCAACACCGTCAGCCCTACAGGAAGTCAAGAACACACCAGGCCAACAGGAAGCAAGGGACGCACCAGACCAACGGAGATGATCAAGGCAGCCTGTTCGTCTAATGGACCGCCACCCACCATTGTGTGCCACCTCGCATGTTAATAATGGTAGGTTATGGATAATGTCGCAGACTAGTGTTTATCCAGGACTTTATGGCCACACGGGAAATACTGGGTCTTGTAAAATGCAGCGAAGACGTGCAGAACGAGGCGCCACCGACAAAAGAGCTGGAGGAGGAGGAGGAGGAGGAGGAGGAGGAGGACGACGACGACGACGACGACGACAAAGAAGAAGAAGAAGAAGAAGAAGAAGAAGAAGCAACGATCTAATAGCTAAGGTTATAAACAAACCAGTGACTCTCTGGAAGACCATGGACACCTAGGCTTCGGATAAAGAAAACAGATTTTTGGTTGGCTCAGGTATTTTGAGGGCTGGAGGAATAGAGATAGTTTGAAAGCTCGCTTCTTAAACTGAGCTACGGTCACTTAATCATCTTCTTTTTTTTTTTCCTTTTTGTCTTTCCCTCCTTAGCGAGGTAGCGTCAGGAACCGAAGACTTGAACCTTCCAGGACACCTCCTCTAGTTTAGCTCCTCCTCCTCCTCCTTCTCCAGAGGGAAGATAGTAGAGGAAGTGAGGATTTCCAGCAACCCACCCCTCCAAGCTCATAATCTCCCCCTCCCTCCCTCCCTAGTCGCCTTCTACGACACGCTGGAGATCCGTGGGCAGTATTCTTTCTCCCCCTCTCCCTAGAGACGATGTAATTACATTCAGTATGTTTACGCTTCTCTTCAGCTGAATACAATACATTAACCTTAAGGTTAAAGCACCCCCTTCTCGCCTTCTAATTATTATCCTCATAACAACGTAATTTTGCTATCCATATTGACCCACAAGTCTTCTAATATGAAACAAAAGACAGAAAAAAGGAGCGTACTCAACCTGCCTCATTCAGTGAAGTTACCTTTACATCACAAACAAGAGACTACAAAGGATACAAACACGAGCGGTGGGGTGGGGGTGGGTGGAGAGGGGGAGGACAAAAGAGAGGTCCCTCCAGACCTGTCAAAGACTTTAGGGTGGAGAGTGAAGCGGCGACTCTCCTCCCGTACTCAACCAAACGGGTGACTTGCGTACATCATCACGTATGAACCAGTTCGACGGGCGTTTCGGCGCAATATACATTTCTTCGTGGTATCTCTATAGGATGCCAAGATAACCTGAAGACAATAGAGGTGGTGGGATATATAACTTCCGTTAGTTCTGGGGACTCGTCTCTCTCCGCACTTCCAGGTCTGGGTCCAGGACGCATCACTGGGACTCTGCCCAAGTCAGGCATAATAAGCATAAAAAGACACACACACATACATTCTGATGCGATCGAACGCAATATACTTTACACGACACGTCGTGGATGAAACTATTTCACACACGTCAAACGTGGGAAGCAGCGTATACGCCAATTGGACAATCCGGTTGGATAACTTGTTCTAACGCTTCTAAAATCCAAGCATTATCTACTGGAATTAAATCCTCTAGAGATGATGAGGTACAGTACAGAAGCTTCTAGGATTAAATCCTCCACAGCTTTTGGGGGGAGGATCCAGTGCCCTTGGCTTCGGGGGGGAAAAGTGGTTGCGATTCGCCTTCCAGATTTTGGGAAGGAGAAGGAGAAGCGAAGCAGCGTTATCCCTGGTCACCATATTAAAAGGGGTTTGCTTATTCCTCCTCCTCCTGTACCACGTCTTGCAACTGACCTTTACAAAGTGATCCGCCACTCGAAAGGCGTGTCCCCCTAGCCTGAGAAAGTGATGCAAAGGTCACCTGGGTTAGGAGGAGGGAAAAAGGTCAAGCGGGTTAACTTAAGGTCAGAGGCCAAGGGTTGCCGCGCGGGAACAAAGGGGGGCTAACCCTTAGGCACTGGACCTAGTCAAGGTTCGACTGGGCAGAATACACTGTGGCAATCAATATGCCTAAATGCCGCGGTGTGGCGAGCGGCGTTGCTGATCATGACGCATTCACCCGGTCGCCCGGAGTCGAGCGCTTATATAGGTTCGAATCCTGGTTCCGGAAGCAGTTGGTCCACAGTCAACCTAGCTGTTCATCCTCCCTTAGGAGTAGGTCATATATATATACATAGGGTTAATGAGATAGCTTTGGTTTGAGTATTCAGCTGCCCGTGGCGTCTCAGCAACAATAAAAAAAAAAAACTCATAGATCTACTTCTTCTGCCTCAACTATTGCCCCAGCCATCTTTATCATCTTCACTATTCTCGTTGCTACTCTTATCACTGAAGACGGTAGTAGTCACGCCAACGCGAGCGTGGAGAGCGTCACAAGCCACAGGCGTCACGGGAAGATATACGCTCCAGGGGCGGAGGGGGTGTTAGGAAACCACCGGGTGGACGTCACATCCTTCTTCTCACAGACCGCCGTAACAGCCACTGCGTCACACCTCCGTAACATCCTCCCTCGAGGCCGGCCGTTACCCACCGCAAGAGTTGACCACACGAGAGACGCGCTCATCGCCCGCGGTAAGACACGTAATGCTTGCATCTTCACTTTCCTTGACCTCACACAGACACAGACACACACACACACACACTTCCAAGGCGGGAGTATACTCACGTGCATCTAACACGGTACTCCTCGGGTATACTGTGGGTGAGCCAGACGTACTACTCGTAGTATACCACAGCAATCTGTCCTTCGTTCTAGATCCCATTTCTAGTCTACGTAGGAGAGGATCAGGCGTATGTAAACCACGAAGTTCAAACCGAGCTGTGTGGTGGTCGAGTGAACCACAGGACTCCGACAGAACACAGTCCACATAAACGATCTTTCTTGAAAATTTGGAAGACGTTTCGATTATCAAACTCGTTTTAGGGTTTTGACACCAGAAGAATGCTCCTCCAAACCTCAAGTGTTTGAGTAAACGAGTCAACTTGAAGGTTAAAAGCTGAAGAGTCCTAAAAACTAACGTTACGCTCAACGACGACATTACGGAACGCTCAAGATGTGTTCACGCACCAGTTAGGTATACAAGTGCAATGCCATTAATTACGTTCGTGGAGTTTTCGTTCACTGAAGTCTCCGCAATTTGAAATGAAACAGGAAAGTACTGGAAGCCTGTCCGTGAGGGCCATGTCCTTGGACATGGCCACCCCTGCTAGGTTCAAATGGCCTGTTAGTAACGGACCATGTCCCCTGACCACGGACACTTCTGGCGGGCTCATTAGACCCGTCAGTGAGGGCCACGTCCCTGGAAAGGGACACTTCTGGCGAGCTCATTAAGCCTGTCATTGTGGGCCAAGTCCCTAGACACGGACCACAACCCCAACCTGGTAGGTTGATCATGCCCGTCATTTGAGGACCATGTCACCTGATCACGGATACCACTGGGGAACTCGAGCGAAGAATTTACAAATAGGTCTGCTGGGTACGCCTGTCACTCGCGGCAGCTCAGTTTAGTAATGCCACAGCCGTTGTGGTGCTACCGGTCAATAGCAGAGCGAACAGGTGGACGATCTATGTGCCGCCTGCTAGCCAGCGTCGAGGATAGAAACCAGGCCAGAGTGTTCGATGTCAGCCACGCTAATTACTACGCTACTGGGTCGCATGCATATCATAATAATAATAAAATAATAATAATAATAATAATAATAATAATAATAATAATAATAATAATAATAATGATAATAATAATAATA
>JAYMFT010061518.1:0-14893 GCA_038088735.1 Panulirus argus | reverse complement strand
TTTCTCTCTCTCTCTCTCTCTCTCTCTCTCTCTCTCTCTCTCTCTCTCTCTCTCACACACACATTTACCTTCCACAAGCTCTCTAATCTCCAGTGGATCCCCACCCCTCCCCATCTAGGAAAGAAAGACATGGGTCCACAAGGTAAAAAAAAAAGAAGTGGAATACTATAAAAAAAAAAGAAGTAAGTAGACTAATAATGTCGCTTCCATCTTGGCATCTTAATGAACGTGTTAACTGTTGAGGACCAACGGCTTAATCGCCTCGTTAGCGCCGAGTCCTAGCTTTCTAAGACCTGATCCACCAGTCATGGGAAGCGATCCTTGCCATGTGGATCAATTTCAGGTAATGTAATCACGTAGGGTGAGGTCTGGTTTGGTCAAATATTCGAACTATTTTAGATAATGTAACCCTGAAAGGTAATCCCTGGCTAATTGGAACGTTTTAATTAAGCCTAAGTACTCTGACAATGTTGATATCTGCTTCTGTGTGCACACTTAAACAAATGGAGTCATTTGGATTAAACGGTCTGTCTGACTTGCTTGTTACGAGGCCCCGTGCTCAGGTGTCAGTCGCCTGCATGCGTGTACATGTGTGTGTGTGTGTGTGTGTGTGTGTAAACAGCATATGTATGCGCAAGAGGGGGTATGTGTGTCAGCCCGCACACCTGCATCGTCTTCTTACAACCGCTCTAACACAGCCTACAACCGCTCTAACACAACCCACAACTGCTCTAACACAACCCACAACTGCTCTAACACAACCCACAACTGCTGTAACACAACCCACAACTGCTGTAACACAACCCACAACTCTAACACAACTTACAACTGCTCTAACACAACCTACAACTGTTCTAACACAACCCACAACTGCTCTAACACAGCCTTCAACTGCTCTAACACAACTTACAACTGCTCTAACATAACCTACAACTGCGCTAACACAACTTACAACTGCTCTAACACAACCTACAACCACCTACTGGTCTACTCTAGTTAACCCTATGAGCAACACTGTGCGACCCTTGAACACGATATTACGGCTTTGAACAAGACGTTACGTCTCTTGAGTAGGTGGGTGCGACCTGGGTATAAGAACCTGGTCTCAAACATGACTTATAAGAGTCAGGTCAGAGATCAGGCTCATCATACTTGAGCATATTATCTTCTTGCTCAAGGGTCGTATCGTCGTGCCCTGCAGTTCAGCAACAGAACTTAGAAATCCATACATTAATTACTCTAAAACTTTTCCTTCCCTTAATTACCATACATATTTCCCTCGGTCTTACCCAGAAAGACCCCGAGTTAGGCCCTCCCATCACATGGAAGGGCAGCAGGATAGAAGGAAAGGCATTAACATACAAGGGTAGGTCATGGAAAGGGTCAAAGTACCAGAATATACAGTTCTGTTCCTTTTCAGATGTCCCCGGAACTCAGACCTAAAATTAGATCTCAGAAAAAAAAGACTGTCATAGAGACACCGTGTGTGTGTGTGTGTGTGCGTGTGTGTGTGTGTGTGCGTGTGAACAGTTAAGATACGACAACCAAACAAACAAACAACAACATCTTCCAACAAACGTAACTAAGAAGACTCAACAAACACTGACATGTCTCCTCAAACAAGTCCCCAATAAAGCCCTCAATGAGGCCCCAAACCAGCACGAAATAAAGCCCCAAATAAGCAACAGTAAGGTCCCAAAACAAGCACGGAAAAATGTCCCAAAACAAGCAAGCAAGTAAGAGAGCTCTTCCCTCCACCCTCTTAAGACACGGGGGTCGTTGGCCGCCTCTCAATTCATCCACCAGAACCGCGAGTTCACTTCTTTCTTTCTTTATTTCTCTCTCTCTCTTTCTCTCAGTCTGCACTTCGTGGGTCATTCATCATATGACTGAATTCTTTCAGTGATATTTCTCGTCTCGTTGTAAAGGGAGAGTGTAAGCGGAAGTTCGATTGTTTATCAGCTGACATTTCAGTGCAAATCTTAAGGAAATAATTGAATACACTTATTTTGTCTCTGTTCATCTACTTGTTTATCTATCTATCTATCTGTCTATCTATGTATCTATCTATGTATCTATTTATGTATCTATATATGTCTATCTATTAGCTATCTAATATATATATATATATATATATATATATATATATATATATATATATACAACAAATGGACAACACAGCCGTATCACTGTACTGGTATGTCACTACAGGAAGAGTGTAACAGCAGGAGCGCCACAGTATATCGCGGAAAAACAATTAATCTCTGGCTAAGTACAGTATTTGGGTGCAAGTTTCCCAGGCGGACGGGTGGCCGAGCACGCTAGCGCGCGAGCCTCTGGCCTGACCCAATCCCCCAGCGCGGGTTACTGGGCCAAGGCTCTTTGTTTCTTCCTCCGCTGAGCTTCTTGGGTGTTCATCTTGATATATATATATATATATATATATATATATATATATATATATAGGGAAAGTAGTTTATGTTTTACGAGATAAAGAGTACAGTGTAGTAATCTTCGGGAGGGCTTTAGGAGACTCTTACTATTTGTATAATCAGTAGCTTGTCGGTTGCGGTTAGAATTGTTTACAATGGTGTTTACTTCGATTATGAGGCAAGAGCGAGGGACTCCAGATATCCCTGACCTGCACAGGTAACGTCTGAATCCTTACCCTTGCGATTTTCCTCGCCAGAGATATAGCCTGACCCTTTCTTGGTGTGGCAGGAGCCCCACACGTGCCACGGGGTTCAGGAGGTACGCGTCGTTCGAGATTAGACGACACACACGCTGTGGCTACGTCACCTCATTCGCCCTGGTAGCTGGGGACTGGCAAGAGGAGGGGGGTGTCTGGTAGCCGAGGACTGGTAGAGGAGGAGGGAGGGAGGGAGGGAGGGGGGGAGAGCTGGCTGGCTAGCTGGCTGGTAGCTCCTGTTCTGACTCGGCTGTCAAGTGTCAGGCAGCCAGGCTGGCTGCAACCAGGCCGGGTGGTTCATCCGAGATACCCCAGTACTGGTCTTATGTTTAACACAGAGGAGTTTCACCGGCTTTCATGCAACCTCTTCAGGTTTCTGGGCGGCCTAGTTCACCTTGTCTTCTTCCTTCAGCATCTCCAAGATCATTTTCTACTTTCTAGTCCCTCATAAATACGGCTGGTTTGATCTACATGTGCAGATCTTCATTGCCTGTTAGAATCTCATTTATTTTTCATCTCGTCTTCGCAATCCCTTCTCTTCTAATTCCTCTTCCACCCTCGTGTACTCACCGTTTCTCCTTTTTCTCTCTTTTTATTGACGAGAACGAACACCTGTTCCTTCCTTCTGTAAACCCTTTTGTACTTGACTTGTGTTTCCTGCTCCTTACCTCCCCCCTCCCCCCACCTCTGCGTGACCAGCGACGTTCCGGAATTAGGGGGTCCGAGCGGACGGTGGTGCGTGGCTCGAAGCTTCGGAGCTCTGGTGTTAGTAGGAGGGGAGAACGGGGTGGGGGGATCGTTCCGTAATAGTGTTGGATACTTAGCGTCGTGTTGCGGATTGTGTTAACACCGTGGGGGGAGGGGGGACGGACGGAACGAACCGGTGAGGGAGAGGAAAAGTCTTTCGGGAGAACGTGAGGGATACGATGATATGATGGCCTGGCCTCTTTGACCTGACCCTTAAGGGGATCAGGCCATCATACACAACAGTCGTACCGTCGTGATCAAGGGTCGTACCATTGTGCCCAAGGATCGTACTTACGGTACTGAAGGGGCTGAACTTCATATGGCAGTGATCATCATTAGCAAAATTCTAAGGTATATCCACAGTCTCTCGTTCATGTTTCAAATGAACGATCTGATATTGAGCTGTTAACCTGAGTATGTGTCACAGTTTTACTAAACACTGTAAGAAAATTCTCACATCTCTTCCTCACGTTTCTATCTATGATGAAGATGTTTCGAAAAATCTCCATGATGGAGAGTAGGAAGATGTGAGATGTGGTCCGTTTGAAATTTTTATAGATGTAGTAAATGTAACTTCTTACAGTGCTGTGAGTGTTGTCAGTCAAGGATGGTGTTGGTAATAGTGGTGAGACGTTGGTGGTAGTAGTAGTAGTAGGAGTAGTAGTTTTAATGGTGATGGTGATAATAGTGGTTGTGCTGGAAGTGGTAATAGGAGTGGTAATGGTAGTGATGATGAAGTTTGTGGTGGTAGTGATGGTGGTAGCGGTAGTGCTGATGATTTTTGTGGTGGTAGTAGTGGTAGTGAAGGTGATAGTGACAGTGATAGCAGCAGTGGTAAGGAACCAACCCAACACACACACACACACACACACACACACACAGGTGGTGAGGTCGAAGCAGCTTGGTATGTGGCACACACTCGTTGTCTGCTTGGGAGTGGTGGTCCACTTCCTCACACACACACACACACTCCACACACTCCTCAGTTCCGCTGGGCGACTCATTACACCCCGACACTTGACGAGTCAAATGAACTATATTTAGTGTGGTATGCAGTTTTCTTTCATTATATCCGAAGGCGGCGTGTCATATCCCCTGGGCCCTCCGCACTCAGCAGTAATAATGGATGTCTGGCTCGATTTTCCACAAGCTGACGCGACTAATGGGTTGGTTTTACATAGGTGGGCGGGTTGCCACCTCCTCACCGTCTGTGGGCCATGAGTGTGGGTACAGAGGTGATGTTCCGTTTTCCTCTGGGGGAAACGGGGTCAGCGGGATTTCTCTGAAATTGGGTAGATTTTTTTTTTTTTACGTTTGCTAAGACGGCACGGGCAACTGAGGCTTTAATAAAAGCCATCTCATTAACGATATATATATATATATATATATATATATATATATATATATATACTTACTCTAGTCTTACCAGGTATCCATTTTATGGTTTTGTCTTTTTCTGTGAAATTGGAAAAAATAAATGCATGAAACGGAATATACGTCCAACCTATTTTCTTATATTGTTTTTCAAACTTTATGAATTTCTTTCGATACAGTATTACAGTCTTTGTTTTATTTAATGTTATTTTCATAGGATTTTAGACTTAGAAAGAGGGATTAATTTGCATTCAAAATTGATCGAATCTCGGCCTTCAAAGTATGTCAGAACACAAGAGGACTGGAGAATTCACAAACGCATCCCGCGTCTCTTCCGCCTCTTGCATTATCACTACAGAAATTCCCCATCTGCTATTACTTCCATACCTTATTTTCCATAATCATTCATTTCCGCCATTTCCAGCTTTATTTCTCTTCCGGGTTTTCCCATTTTCTATAATTCAAGCACTTTGGGCTGTCATTATTTTAATTTCCTTTTTTTCTATGACGCAAGCTTCCTTTTTTTTTCTTTCTTTCTTTCTGCACCTATTTTCGGCATCACCACAACTTCCTGTGTCCTCATGTATTTTTCATATCCATAATCACCCGTGATTTTATGTTTTATTGTAACCACAACTGTACGTTTTCTGTGAATACTTCTACTTTACGTTTTCTGTGACCTATGTAGTTAGGCTATGATTATTTTGATGTAAATCGCAGTGGGTTAAGGAGCCACTTCCTCTGATACCCCAAAGGTCATCGTGTACTATCTGTACTTCACACAAGAAAAGGTTGGCTGAAACGTTTTACATCTGGGAAAACGTATGTAGTACATATGCTGAACGTTTTATATCTGGGAGAATGTATGTATATTTGCTGGAAGATTAATTGTTTACCGATCTAAATGCTAACAATAACAGACTTTTATCGATACTCACATTGCAAAATTCATTACTCAAAAGCAAAATGAAATTTCTATTCTCAGTAAAGTATTTTTAAACCTTCATCTCCAACTAGCGTTAAAATAATGCTCTTTCAATCATTTCGTTGTACATTTTGTAGGATGATTTTGTTTCCAAAGCACTGAATGTGTGGATATATGTCATAAAGGTTCTGCTGAGTTACTTCTTTTATATGTGGCTGAACCAGGGAACGGACACATAAATCATGATCATTGCTGTTTAGCGTCTGCCTCCTTCAGTTTTATCTCCCACTAGCTTATAAGCTTTTGCTTAGTCTTTCGTAAATAATATGTAACCGCTGCCGTAATAAATACCGGGGTTGATTATATCGTGGAGGAGGTTTTAGCTCGCAGAGATACCATATGTCGGTAGGAAAATGGTTAGTTAAGCTTGTGAATATTGCCCACTGATTTTTATGGTGTAAGACGAAAGAAATTGTTTTCGGTACGTCAAGAACATTGATAACAGCATATCATTAACACACATATTGCGGCTGAAAGATTCGGAAAGAATCTGAAAATTCATGGTCAAGCGAGACAAGTAAAACCCACACAATCTAGGTATTCAGACAACTGAAGATTCGGCGCTTCAAAACATTGATATAAACGTTTTCTCCTGCATTCAAGAGTAACACCGTGTTAACATGCAGACCCCCGGAAGTAAATAGAAAAAGATTTCACGCTCGTGTGCCAGTGAATTACTGGGATGAGCAAAGCAAATATACACAAGGTTAGTAAAGAGAGGCTGACTGGGCCAGGAGCAGCGATGCGTGGCTTACTCGGCCTGAGGACACTGAAGTTTACATGGTTCCTTCGTCCAAGACTGCCATAGTGTTGTCATCGTAAGTGGATGTCCTGCTGCCGTTGGGCAAATGAGATTACTTAATATTCGTTGGTGTCACGCACAAAACGCCACTTCTAAAACTCTTGACTTCCATATAATTGCTCCCCCATTTCTGCCTCTGATTATAGTCTGTTACGCAGGCTTCCTTGTTCTTGTAACCTGACCACATCTTGACGTTTGACGTACTCTCTGCATGACAGATGACTGATAATGTCAGTCAGTATGTCACTAATGAAAAGCTCTAACACAGCTCCGACTAAATTCCAAGTTTCCTCGTCTTGCATTTAAGGCAGTATGTAGTCTTTCCAACCCTTGAGAGAGCTTCATTGTTGGCTTTAGGCTGTCGACCTTCTTAGCTATATTGTATATTTCCAAGCACAGGAATTAATGCCAGAATTTAAATGTAGAGAACGCCATTAGAGGTTTGTTACTGAAGCAGTGTATTGCTGAAGCAGTGTACGTACGACCCACCGAGTTGGGAACAAGGCAGAGCCAGGCTGCTGTTCCGGTATGCATGGCGCCGGAGGGGGAGAAGTACGTCTCTCACTATTTACAAAGGAATCTCTTGTTTCTTTTGTGGTTCTGGGATTCCCTTCCATAAAACTATTTCACACAGCTAGATGCCACAGGATTCTGCCACCTTGGTACATATTATTTACTCTCATGCAGATAAAGATGTACATAAAGATGTCTTCACCGGCTAGGCTGCACTGACAGGAAGGGAAGGCTTTCACCTTATGCTGCTAGATTAGATATGCAAGTATTGAGGGGATGGTGATATTCCTGGGAGGGAATATATTAATGATGAGATATATTCATGGAAAAGTATTCGACTGAGATGGTTGTAGTTTATGGCAGTGTAACCAACTCTCAAAACATGACGGTACACAAAACCAGAGCAGTGAAGGAGTGGTCACCGCTGCAGAACTCAGGCTAGAATGATGCTATAATATTCTATCTCTCCCTGAGGAGAATAGCCATCCATATTTACCATTTATGTGAATGCCAAGTGATCATAGACAACCACTTTTGACTTGGTTGATCGAGAAAATTGAACAAGAGTCGATCAGTGGTAGGGGCGTGCCCGGCGGTGAGAGTGGGCGGGGTAAGGGGACAAGTGGGTGGAGTCGTGGGGGGTCCAGAAGTTGACCCACTGGCCCCCATCACCCGCCTGGCCCCCAACCGCCAGCCATAATCACCAGCTCTCATCCCGCTGTTGCCATATTGTGATCCACACATTGTTTGGGAGATCCATTTAGCTAATTAATGTATTTTCAGTCCACTACTAAATTACTGTGTTCGAGGGATCCTCTTTAGAATGTTACGGTATGAGGACTGTCGTAACAGTTAACCAAAGACGTACAGGAGGAAACTGGAACGCATTTAGAAAGTTCGCGTTTTCTTTTTTCTATAGAGTTGCATTATTGCGATATAGTTTGTCCGGCAAAAAAAACAGTTTATGCTGATCGTATGCACCATGCGTCAGGTATTATGTTCGGCATTTAAATTTCTGTTCTCGTTAATGTCGTCGCTAAGCTCCATGTGTCGTTTACAGGGCCAGACATACGACGACCAAAACGCCTTGGACTCGGCCTCGCTACCAGTTGAACACCGCGGAGGAGATATTTATGCTCCCCCGCTAGGGGGTCCTCCGCTGGGAGTTCCGGGGCCCCTACCAACGGGCCCCAACGACCCCTGGCCCCTCGCTCAGCCTGATATGAATACAATCAAGAACCTCCAGGTATGTACTTCGCACATTTTCTCTCAGTACACATATTGCATATCTTAGTTCATGCCATCTATCGGCGAAATATAAAAGTCCCACCTAAACTCTGACCATAAAATTCTGATTATTCACTCTATCTTAGCCAACCAGTTAGTTCCTAACTATGTGACCCCATTTATATCTGGTCCCAACCACCTTTAACTTAAAACCAGCTAACCCCCTTGGAGTCATACTCTCCTCTGACCTCGACCATTTGACCCTTTCGACCTGACCCCCCCCCTCTCAACCTTGTTATTGTTCTTGGATGAGAAGGTCAATCAGCAATACAAAGGAAATGTAAATATGAATTTCAAGCAAATTCGCTAACTGCATAATCCCTATAATTTACCTTTTGATGCTATAGCCATCAGATATAATTTGCGGCATGTGATTTATAGTTTAGAATTTTTTTTATTGAATTTGAATTATCAACTGATGTCTGGTCACAGGTCCAGTGTGAGAAGTCCTTCATGCGCGTGTCCGTGGAGTTCGACCGGCCCTTCTATGGGATGATTTTCAGCAAAGGTTACTATAGGTGAGTCTCCCCTGTCACTCCCTCGCCCAACTCGCTTACTCAACTCTGTTTCTATCCTTGTATGGTATTGACTGTCTTTATCTATTTTCTTTTCGCTTTCTTCATCCTCATTTATTTTTTCGTATTAGGTTTATGGTGTTTTTTAAGTTTGTTAGCTCACATAGACATGACTTATAAGGTTAAATGATCTTCAGTTTCCTTAGTTTTGTATGATTTTTTTTTCACGCATTTGCGAGGAGGATAATTAAATTGTTTGTCTTGCCCTGATGCAGCGACCCCAACTGTGTGCACGTCCAGCCCGGGACGGGCCGTCTCCAGGCTCAGTTCGACATCTACCTCAACAGCTGCGGTATGACCTCCACCGCCAGTAATGCTAACTACGGCCAGCCGACGCCCACTGGCACATACATCGAGAACACTGTCATCATCCAGTTCGACCCGCTAGTACAGGAGGTGGGTACTGAGAGAGAGAGAGAGAGAGGCTCGAGGAACGTTTGTGAAATAGGAACTCATCTTCCCGATGAATCCTTCACGCCTCTTTTATATACGTTCTTTAACGTTAGCATTATTCAGTTAGATGATTCTTAATAATTTCCTTTAATATTTAGCAATAACTTAATTGAAATTGCCTCACCATAGTAGCCGAACTATAGTTTCACCTGAGTAGTGTGACGATACTTGGTTGCTGGCCGTTCCTCCAGTACGAAGTATGAAAATTGTGCAATACACATTGTCTTTTGAAACCTTTGTATAATAAATACCTTCACTGATGACCTCACGACCCCGGCAGATGTGGGACGCTGCCAGGAAGCTCCGCTGTACCTGGTACGATTACTACGAGAAGTCTGTCACCTTCAGGCCCTTCCAGGTGAGTAACAGAGGACGCAGTCGCCCCCTCCCCTCACCACTTTATAAAGGACGCCCTTCCCTCATCGCTGTATGACGGACGCCCTCCCTTCACCACCATATGAGGGAATATTAGGTTTAGTTTCATAATTTGCTCCAGTTAACCTCATCTTTGGCTGTGTCATGTGAGACAGCAAAGGTTGCCTCGCTGGTCTTTGCCATGACAAAAGCCGCTTGAGTGATAACGTTGTCTGACCTGATCTGTCTCTTTCCTTTCCGATGATCATGAATAATGAGAACGATGTGATTTTTCTTCTTATAGGATTATAACCGTTGTTCCTTCTCATCAACAGGTTGACATGCTGAACGCTGTCACTGCCAACTTCCTGGGTGACAACCTGCAGTGTTGGATGCAGATCCAGGTTGGCAAGGGTCCCTGGGCCTCCGAGGTGTCCGGCATCGTCAAGATCGGCCAGACGATGACCATGGTTCTAGCCATCAAGGACGACGAGAACAAGTTCGACATGATGGTACGCAACTGCGTGGCTCATGACGGCAAGAGGGCGCCCATCCAGCTGGTGGACGAGCGTGGCTGCGTCACCCGACCCAAGATCATGGGACGCTTCCAAAAGGTGAAGAACTTCGGATCGTCTGCCTCGGTGGTGTCGTACGCCTACTTCCAGGCGTTCAAGTTCCCCGACAGTATGAACGTCCACTTCCAGTGTGTTATCCAGGTGTGCCGCTACAGCTGCCCGGAACCACAGTGTGACGGTGGTGACCTGGGCTACCACGCGGCCGCCAGCAAGACTGTCAAAACCATCGCTGCCCACCCCGACCCACGTCGCCCCACTAGCTCAGCCCTGACGGCTGACGCGGAAGACGTTGCCCCACCGCAGTCGGCCCTGCGCAAGTCAGGTGAGGGTGATGGCATTCCCCTGGATGGTGAGGAAGGCAAAAACCCCATCCCAGTCCCCGTTGTCTTCCCAATCTCATCCTCCAGTGTTAACATACCAGCCCCTGCAGGCAAGGGGGGATACCCACAAGTCAATCGTCAAGGTGCTCTCATGGACAGCGCTGGTCGACCCCGATCTCTGGATCCTGAAGATTCAGAGGTGGCAGATGAAGACGTGGAAGAAAGCCGAGTGCGCCGCTCGGCTATCCTTCACGTGTACCGCCGAGCTGCTCAAGAGATGACTGATGTATCCACCTCTCGCGTCATCCAAGTCGTGGCCCCTGGAGACGTCGCCTTTAACCTAAATTCCGCCAATGAGACGGTCGTGGTGTCGGAGCTGCTTGAGGATGCGTCTAATATCTGCATGTCTGCGGCAGGGTTCGCCGCAGGTCTTGTCATGCTACTGTTGGTGCTGACCATCGCCTGCCTCGTGGCATGCTTCCTCTACACTCGCGTGCGAACCTTCAACGCTAAGGGCGGCGTCACCACCTTCGTGCAGGGCTACGACAATCCCGAGTTCGTCAAGGTGTCGGCCAGTAACTGAGCCACTCGACATCCACGAACTGTGCACTTGTGCCATACCGCCGCCCCGACGCCCCAACACCTGGGCGCTGGTCTGCCCACGCCCGCCCCCCTCAAGTGTTCCTCTCCCGTCAGCCTCGTTGCTGACGCCTTGGCTACCGCCACTCACGTCCTGACAGACGTGCGTGACGGTGGGCCAGGCAAGGGTGGTGACGGCCTTTGAAACTTTGTTAGTTCATCTACATCCTCAGCTTAACTGTTCCTTTCACTCATTTATTTTTGTTCATCAGTAACTGAATTCCTTTTAAACTCTCCCTACTTCCGTCTCCCCTTCCCAACACTCACTCAGCCCACGACTCCAGTAAAGGAAAATATATCCCAGTGACACAGTACGTTGTCACCTTCAGTATACACGTGTGCTGTGAAGACACTGTTCCCAACGTACGCCTACCGATACAGAACTTCGACTGTCTCTCTTCGTCTCGCCAACTCAAGCTTTACATCCAAGTTACCAAAGCCCAGACTATCTACCAGGCCGCGGGGTAACGGGCATCACCCCTGGTGACGGTAGCAAGCCCAGAGTGAGGCTGTTGAAGACGGTGGTGCCCTCTTTTGGGAGCTTTCTCCGGGGAGATCCGTCCTGCTGTCGGTGTTGATCCCTCCAGCTCTTCATGGCAGACTGGTGGGGGAGGGGAGGGTCTTGTTTCTCTTCATGTAATTCATTTGTTCAATTTTTTTTTTACGATAAAATGTTGTTATTAACTGGAATCAGCTGGTCTTGTTCCATACTATTTTATGATCTGTTCAGCACAAGGATTAGCAGACTTGGCACGCAGACATACAAAAGCCAATGAGGAAAGTTGCCTTTCCATCACCCGTAGATGTATGATAAGAAACACGTCGTGTACAGCCCCTGTGACCTTCATCTTGCTCGATACACCTGCACACATCATCCCTTCCTTGTGCACTTAGCTCAGCAAGTAGTAGGTGTATGTGTGTGTGTTTGTCGGTAAGCATAGTAACTGATGTGCTACATCTGGCATTTTTAAGGAGCATTAGTATGTAGCATTTGTATGGTTGTATTTGTGTGTGTGTGTGTGTGTGTGTCACTGTGTGAGTGTGTCTGTACGTGTTGTTATTTTCCGATTCATTGTTTTGATACTTCATAATAAAGCAGTCAATCAACTTGCCTTCACCCTGTGTCTAGTGAAGTTTCTCCTACGTCGGTGAGACTTCCTATGGGTATTTTATTCTATTATTTATTGTAAATATTTAAGCATATTTATTAGTTCAATGTAATATTTATTTGTAAATCTGTAATAAAGTAATAAAAAAGGAGTGGATGTTATTCTCTTCCTATAATATAATTTTCACACCATACGAGAATCAGCTGTGGGGATCTAAGTAAGATGATATAGAAAAATATGAATACTTGCTTACATAATTAAGTTTGACTTATACATGAAACCTAGGCAAAGCCTTTAACATATGTAAACGGTACACATCTTTGGTCAAAAACCATATACACATACTAAGAGTATATGGTCATGGAATTATCATTAATCCCTGAAGGTGTTCAAACATTTTCAATTGGTGGTTATAACAACGTGGACAGCCTTAAAGCACTTGGTAGTCGATAGGTCTGACACTCAAATTATCATATTTATAATCTAGAATGACCAACGGAATGTGTTCAGTAGAATAATATAAGAATCAAATAAAACTTGAGTTTTATGTAAAAATAGAAATTTTTTTGTTTTTTTATTTATATTCTATTTTTATTTCTTTTAAATTTTTCTTCATCGCATTTTCAAACAACCTCCAACAACCGTCTTCCAAATTTTTCAATCCACAGAACCTTTCCCTTTTATGAACGAACGAAATATTTCCGTGGCTTTGAAAATATGTGGACTTTCCTTCAATACCCTAAGAGGGTGTCAAAGATTTTATGCTTGGAGGATGTAGTCTGACGCTGACAGCGTCAACGATCCTGGTAGTTGACAGGATAAAAGCCCAGACAACCAGTCAGATCAGCAGCGTCTAGCCTACCTTTTTATACTATTTTGTCACCTTAACAACGGGTAATTCCGTCCAGAAATGTGCAATTTCCTATCAAGTCACTTCTGACAATTTCGTTTCTTCAAGAATGACCACCTTACAGGTCAATATAACCCTCCAGAAGAAAATCGTGTATTCTTCTACATCTCATCCATCAAAACAATGTCTTCTTTTTTTATATGTCTTCTAGTCTCACATTTTACCCACATTTCTTGCCCTTGTAATTCTGTGCTAATAAATCATAGATAAGGAGGCCAAATAGACACACTTTACCAGCCTTCCATATATGTATGTTAGAAATGGATCCTATTGTTGTTCTCCAGGTATGACCCCGTTACAGATCATAACATCCGCTATGTCTAATTATAGCAAGGACCCTGGACCACTGCTTCCAACCACTTCCAGGGTTGCTTTTCTTTGGAACCGAGTATACAGTCCCCTCTGATCTTTTTATTTGTAAGTTATTACTTCAAGTTGACACCTGTATGACACCATACATAGAAAAAAATAGCGATATCACAAGCATTTAGGTAGTTATGGCAGAAATAGGGTCGTTTCTCACGAACCTCTCCTATTGGACAACTAGCAATTCTTCCCACCAATTGACTCCCTTCTGTCTCAGACTTTAAAATCATTGCCAGTAGGGGCAGCAACACGGAACTGTGCACAACTTGTTCTTACTACTCAGTTAAAGCCTGGATTCGTGAGATCTCTTTCCCCGTTGACAGAGCTACTTTGGGATTTGTCGAGCGTGAGTATGTAAGTTTGTATTTCGATTCTTCATTATACTATCCGTTGTAATTCAGTTTTAAGTTGGCCTTGTGATCGTGAACTACGGTATTTATTTTGTTTACATTGTGAGTGTCTGAAGTTATCGTTGTCATTAAATCGGAAGTTCATGACTGCTCTGCCACACTCAGCTATGTAACGCATGGAATACATCGTATTTTAGTGATGGAATCGTCTTTCTACTAACACACACACACACATATATATATATATATATATTTATATATATATTCGCCATTTCATACATATTCGCCCCGCCCCGCTGATCACGCCGCAGCGAGTTGCCACCTGACCATGACGCCCCAAACGGCGAGCAGCACATCTCGCCCCACCACCGCGACACTACTACTCCCCACCTGCGGGCTGGTGCCCGCTTTGTGTATTCTGTACATTTATGTGCTATATGTATGTACGACTGTCCATATGTATTAATGTATTGAATGCACAATAAACCTTACAAACGTTAGCGAGGTAGCGTTAAGAACAGAGGACCGAGCCGTAGAGGAAAATAGCCTCACTTGGCCCCCTTCTCTGTTCCTTCTTTTGGCAAAGTGAAAACAGGATGGGAGGTTTTCCAGCCCCCAGCTCCCTCCCCTTTTATTCGTCTTTTACGACATGCAGGGAATACATGGGAAGTATTCTTTCTCCCATATCCACAAGGATATATATATATATATATATATATATTCCACAAAAACCCACTATTCGGAGAGTAAAACAGAAAAACAGGAGTACTGTATAATTTCGGTCTACATCCTGAGACCCTCTTCAGCAGAATGAGAGTGAAAAGCTATGTAGGGGTTAGGTCACG
>JAYMFT010061507.1:0-14894 GCA_038088735.1 Panulirus argus | reverse complement strand
GATGGGGTGATACGAGAGATGAAAGCAAAACTAGGGAAAAGGGGTGCAGAGATGGAGTGTGGTAATGAGATATGGTAGGTAGTGGCAAGCCTCTTTGTGAATGATACTGTGTTATTTGCTGAGAGTGAAGAGGAGTTGCAGAAGGTTGTAAATGTATTCTGTGATTTATGTAAGCCTAGGCGATTAAAGGTAAATGCAAGTAAAAGTAAAGTAATGGTGTTTTAAAGGAAACAGAGTGAAAGTATAAATTTTGTAAAACCATATAGTGTGGAAGAAGAAGGTGCACGAAATTGTACTATGAATATGGTTGGGGGGAGGGGGGAGAGACTGGAGGAAGTGAAAGAATTTAAGTATATGGGAGCTGTCATGGATAAGTGTGGTGATATGGAAGGACAGATAAGGTAGAGAGTAGTACAGGGTAGAAGAGTCATTAGATCCCTTAACAGAATAATGAAGGGTAGCAGTGTAAGTATGGACAGCATAGTCCTCCCATCCCTGACCTATGCAGCTGAAACATGGACATGGAATGAGTCACAGGGGTCAAGAATCCAGGCTGTGGGTATGAGCTATTTGAGAAGAGCATGTGGTGTGACTAGATGGAATAAAGAAAGAAATGAAAGGGTGTATGTGAGATGTGGTATAGTAGGGAATACAAAGGGAGTGAATTGTGGAGAGGTAGAATGGGTGAAACTTAATACATTGAGGTGGTTTAGGCATGTGGAAAGAATGCAAGGCTGGAAGTTTACAAGGAGATTGTATGATAGTAAAAATTAAAGGGGTTGGTGTGAGTGGAAGGCCACCTGTAAACTGGGCAATGAGGGTGGAGGAAATACTGGAGAGAGAGAAATAGTGGAAGAAGGCATTGTATGGCGTAAGGACAGGGATAAATGGAGACTCTTTTGCCGTGGCCACCCCTTGATGGGATTCCTGGAGGGAACAGGTGTCAAAGATATAGATAGATAGATATTCAAAGGAAAATCTGCTAAGGATGTATGTAGCAATGATAGGGGAATAAGTCTTTTAACTGTTCCAGGAAAAGTGTATGCAAGAATGTTAATTGACAGTGATAGAAGTTAATGAATGCAGAATAAATAAAGGGCAAGGGGGTTTTAGGTAAGGTAGGTGATGTGTGGATCAGATTTTTGTGGTAAAGATGACTGTGGAAAAGTATTTAGTGAAAGGTAAGAAGTTGTATGCTGCTTTTATGGATCTGAAGAAAGTGTATGATAGAGTCGAGTGGAATGCTTTATGGGATGTTTCAAGAATATATGGTGTAGGGGGACAACTGTTGGATGATGTGAAAGCCTTCTATAGAGGAGCAAATGCATGTGTAAGAATTAATGGAGAGTTGAGTGAAAGTTTTGGGATACAAGGAGAGTGTGTGATATTACAATTAAAGGGGTTGGTGTGAGAGGAAGACCACCTATGACCTGGGCAAATAGAGTGGAGGAATACTGGAGGGAGAGAAATAGTGGGAAGAATGCGTGGAATGGTGTATGCGAGGGAGGTATGTTAAGGACAGGGATAAGTGAAGGTTCTTTTGCCAATGCCACCCCTTGGTGGGAGTTCCAGGAGGGAACAGGTGTCAGAGAGATGTACATAGATAAAGAGTCTCAGTAAAAGGCTAGAAACTTTAAATATGCTGGCCTGAGAAGAGAAAAGAGTGATGGGTGACATGAAAACAACCTTTTAAGTTTTTAAACCTGAATGATAAAGCAGACAGCGAGCAGTTCTTAAGAAGATTTAGAGGGAGGACAACCAGAGGACATAGCATACTATTGAGGAAGTTGAATAACTTTTATAGTATAAGAGCAGCGGAGTGGAATAATATGACTAAAGGCATGGTTAATACAGACTGCATACATGAATTTAAGAAGTATTTCAGTAAAGAATTTTTAAGAAATTGGACTCCTTGAAGAATTACACACACACACACACACACACACACACAGGGGTAAAGATATAAGACATATATACTTGGTCAAAAAACATGGCAACGGGTGTAAAATTCTTTGCCTATAACATCCCTATAGTAATCACACACACACACACACACACACACGAGCCAATCCCAGATGCCCCTTGGGCTTTGGTTTGACAGGATTTGATCCATGCATGTATATGTAATTACATAATTGTACATCATATGGGAAATATACTTCATTCTTGGGGTCCCATCTCTTTAACATGCTTTTTATTTCTATACTTTTATACAGCTTTTTGTATATACATAAATGAAATGTCTCAATGTGGTGACAGCGCAATCCATTTGTCCATTATCCTTTTACAATTTAAGGACTGTATACATCATGTGGTGTCTCTCTTGCTGTAACTTGTTTTTTTAGTACTAAGAACTTCACTCATGACTTACAGAAGCTAGTGACATGTAATCATATCTTTATCCAGTATTGGGAATTTCATTCTACCATGTGTGGTTGACTACCCATTTGTTCAGTACAGGAATGAGTATTACACTATTAAGGCTCCCCTTGTAAACTTTCCATATAATGTGGTAACTACTTTGTGAATGTTTAATATTCACAGTATTCACAGTTCATGTTTGAGTCGTTCCATTCGTTTACCACTTTTACTGTAGAAATTTTCTTTACATGTCCTTAGATGTATATCGATATTACCTAGCGGTTTCTTTATACTTAATTGGTTAAGAATGGATCTCCTCGCGTACCCCACCTGCGATTGTGTTGCATCTATACTTATTTTGTACATGTTAGGCCGTAATTTTGTTACTGTGGATTGTTGAATGATACGCTAAATGCATTGAGTGTAATTACATTCTTAATTATAACAAATAATGGTGCGATATTTAAAATTAATGTAACATCGACACATTGCGCATGCGCTCCCTCGATGTTTTTTTTTTTTTTTGGGGGGGGGGGAAGTTCTACATATCAATATCCCAAGACTATCGGCCCGGGCCTCTGAGAGGGAGGGTGTATGCGGAACGACGTAACCAGGCCCCGGGGTCCAAAAGGGGGCTGAGAGGGAGCGTGTATTCGGGACGTCGTAACCGGTCCCCGGGGTCCAAAAGGGGGCTCGAGAATATCCTGGGATCTCAGAAAACACAGAAAATCAACAGAGCGCTCCATTCCACCCCTCTCTCATCTTCCATACCCTCTTTAGCTTTACAGCTCATGGCAAAAACCTAGTAGATAGAAACAGGATGACTAATGGAGAAGGGATGGGGACCAGAGAGAAACTCTCTACCCCCTGATAAAATTCCTCTGAGAAGCCGTGCTATCGGATATTTATGTAATTTTGACATGTGTTTGGTATAGATTTTGGTGTAATTATTACTCGACTCGATAACAATAAAACACAGTTATGTATAGAACATTAGAAATATGCAGAATGAGTGAATCGTGTAACCGATACAAAGAAAAAGGATATTTAGCATTTATATTTTCGAAGTAGAGAATTTCAGTCAATTTTAAAACGTATTTGAAAATGCTACACCAGGAATTCATCTTGTATGTCAAGAGATATTTAATTGCGGAATTTTGAAGTTGGCGGGCGATGACGTCTTGCTGGTCACGTGACATTGCGCGGGTGGAGCCTCCTGGCGGCTAGCGTTGGAAAGACGTTGCCACATGTGCACAGCCCTTGATAGTGTGGTTATTGTGGGTTCGCTCGAATTTATTCCGTGCACGTGTTACCTGTTCACGTCCTTATATCATCACGTTTACCTGTGTGTGTGTGCACTTTTCCCTTGCTTGTATTGTCACCTGACTTATCCACTGTCCACAATTTTTGCCGGTAGTACCGCAACCCAGAAGTTGCACGAAAAATTGACGTGAATCGTGTTTGTGAAAGTGTGGTGGTGCTAGTGGTTGGCAATCATGTGTTCGATGTAACATAACATATGGCCCAGAAGTGGAACGATTGTTCACCTACCTCACCTTCGTGCCCCCTGTATTACCACCAGCTGTGTCTAGCCAGCTGAGTTATGTTCCCGAACGGCTACCCGAACGGGTACCCGCCGGCGGGACCCATGCCCAACAGCGGAAGCGGATACTATGTGGTGAGTACATCCTTCTGCAACGGTAAATATATACATGCTTCATGATGTTATCTTGGAGGGAGAGAGAGAAAGAGGTTGGGAGACGTTCGTAGCCTTGAACTAGGGCCATTCGGTATGTCCATATGGATTCGATCTTCATAGCATTATGTTCATAGAGATATAATGGAAATGAGGAATCCATCTGTCAATGTATCGTGTTCATGTACCTGTAGATAGAGGTATCGATTCAGGTACATGAAAAGTTGGTTAAAAAGTTTTGTAGGCCAGGTACTGACAGTAGTGGGAGCAAATGTACAAGTATTTCCGAATTGTAGAATCATTGGATTCTTAAACAAATATTTAGTTTGAGAAGTATGATATATGAACTAGTATAGTTGAATGATGTCGTTTCTAAATTATTTTGTTTTGAGGATGGTAAAGCAAGATGTATGTTATTAGTTATGCTGCTCTTCGGTAATAAGTTGCTATACATTGATTTTTTTTAGTGTTTTGTTTACAAAAAGGAGAAACTTGTAAAGTTCTAGTTTAGAGCCACAGAAATAAGCTGTGAAATTCAATAGTATTCATGTGATTGCATTGCTCTTCTTTAACGTAGGAAATTTAGATTGGGGAGTGATGTGAAACATTATTTCATATGAAATTATATAAGAGGGTAGGGATGTGATTTTAAGAGAAAATACGAGGTTTAAGAAATATAATTGCAGAATGTTTAGAGTAATGAAACTTACGACATATCAAACTTGTAAGAAATAACAAATAGGACCATAACTTTTTTGTACGTTGTTTACGTCATGGTGCCAGCATGATAGATACTTCACAGGGAATACATATTCATTAACTTAGGAATGAAAACAATGTTCATATTAGTCCCTGTATAAATTTGCTGTGTACTAATTTAGATGTTGATTGTTCTCATGAGATGTGTGTTCTGTTTTAACATATTTTCTTGTCAGAAGTTAAGGTTTTTGATATGGTTTTAGAAAAAAGTTTAGTACTAACTATTAGATGGGCTTTGATGTATGTTTTGATAAAGTAATTGGAATGGATTTTTAGCATTTATTGTCTTAACCCGATATAATTATCTATCGTCATGGATCACGAGTGTTGTGGGTGTGATTGGACAAGTTTAGAGCTTTATGATGTCCTGCAAGACTTTTATAATTGCTAACCTTTTGGCATATTAATTCAATTGCTCTGACGTCTACTTGTGCCTGGTGTAATTCTGCAGTTCGTTATTTCTGTGGTGCCCCTCGGCTGGAAATCTATCATGGAAGGTTAAGGTGTGTGTGTCATTTGGAATATTATATTTTTTTTATTCTTCGATATTACTCAGGGTGGGAGTATTATGGGTATTAGAGTTATATGTGGCATTAACATAGACGTAGGTGAAACTTGTAAAAGATCAGTAGGTACTGGAAGTATGTAAAGTTTATGGAAGTGAATGTATGTGTATTATATTTTTATCATGGTTCTTCTCTAAGGATTGTTGGTACCACTGTAAGTAATTCATAAAGAGGGTTGCATTATCTGTCATATAACATATATTTTGATCTTGTTAGTAGTAGGATTATAGTACCTTTAAGATTTTGCCAGAATGGCATTGCCAACATGTAGCTCTCGCTGCACTTTGGATGTTGTTTCTCCATGTCGCCACTCCACTCGTACATCTGTTTTTGATGGCTGCTCATCTGGTGTGATTGTCTGTTTTAGTCCCATCCGATAGTCTTCATGTGTCTGGTCTTGTTTTGGATGGGTATGCAGTCACTCTAAGGAAATTTCTAAATTTTCCTTGTAATGCATTAAGTAAGTGTTTAAGCTTTCTTGCTGGGCATTCAGATATTTTCTCTGGTGCCTTTTTAATATCTTCAAGTATTACATTCAGAGTAATGAATCAGTATTTACCATGACGAATTGCTTTCAGGTTTCAGTTGTTAGTTTTCATTCCCTTTGTTTTTGCTGGGCATATTACCAGATATCTCTCTTTGGTATCTCTAAGCTGTAGGGTTCAAGCTCTTCGTCTTTCATGGTAAGTCAAAGTCCATTAACTGTATTTGTAAAGTGTTTTTTAATTTTCTTTGATTTAACTGTGCATGACTAAAGACTATACAATACAGGATTTAGTTTTCTTTGTGTGTAATAGATATACACAAAACATTTTCAGTCGTTTCTTTTCTTTGTATCTGATGAAATCTGTGGGGGGATCTTCACCCCCACAGCCTGGGCTGGGCTCAGGTTGCTGAATTAGGTTGTTGTTTGACCAAGCTGTTAGAAGCATCATTTCTCAGCCCTATGTAACCCCCCACAGCCTGGCTGGTGTTGTACAATTTCTAGGTAGTTGTCCAGTGCATTCTGAAACTTCCCTATTGAGCATTCCGTGCTGTTTCCGTTGACAGCTGTTAAGGTTATCAGTAATATATTTATGTTGTGATGATAACAGCGATTTACAGCTTGTTCGAAGATTTATTCAGCTGCAATAGGCCATGCATACATAGGACTCCACACATGTACAGGCTTCTGATTCAAAAGGTTTTAAATTGATTACAATTCCAAATTACATTATTGGAGGAAAGCAGGACCAAGCATATGTTTCACTGGCTGAAATGTGACTAAGAATATTAGCCATGATAAGAAGTAAAAGTTAGTATCTTCAAAATGATGCCAAAACCACTTAGTATCTTCAAAATGATGCCAAAACCACAAGGCTATAACTAGATTCAATGTAACAATGTAAAAAACGCTATATTTTCAAACCCATAGTCTCTCGTTGGCCAGCTGCGAGGCCCAACTAAATGTAATGAGCTCTCGTTCCCAGCCCTCCCATCCTCTGCTAACAGCATAACACTTGTAATATAGACTTTTCTTGGGTACTTTTTATATAATCTTTATAGTTAAGTCACACTCACAATCTTAGTATAGGCCTATTCCATCTTTTATTTTCCCTGTAATTTACTATTTTCTTTGGAGAGCATAACTTGAGCTTCACAGCTGGCAAGTAATCGTAATGTAATCATGATTATTTCTTTTGCAGTGGAACAGATTATGGGAATTTTGGCTTCAGGGACAATGAAATTGATTACGATTATGATTTCTCAAAAAACATGGAATTGATTCCAATATTATGATTTCTGATTATGATTACATCATGTCTGCAACTTAGTACTGAACAAATGGTGTAAGCAGTAGTTATGAGAGCAAAACAAATAATGAATTGTGACAGGTATTAACTACTACATATATTTTGCTGTTATCTACAGTTCTTTGGCACGTCAACATCAAATTCCTCCTCCACCGTGCTCTCTCTCTTGCCATGTTTGTGCATGTTTTTCACTACATTTGGAAACTTTAAAAATATTGCTACATATTCGAAGGGTGATAATGATAGGGGATTGCTCTTTTTACAACAGGGTGATATTAACTAATGAGAAACTTGTTTATGGTCTACATAATCCTCGTAATTGTAATCCTTTTCATCTTGATCATCCATAATGATGAGTTAATATATGTATGTTTACACAGTGACTACCATCACTGCAACAACCTGACCAACATGGTACTCCAGTAGTTGTTTTATATTTGTTGCACCCTCGGCATTTGTCCCACAACTTTTGCAGTGCCTCATACCCCTAATGAGCTTACCATACTGTCAATTACAAGCACATCATTAGAGCTCAGTAGATTAAAGGATATGGTTGACCACCTGGGAATCTGCTGTACACCTCGGAGACTATGTGGAAAGCTTGGTCTGTTGCTTTTTTGACATCTAATCCATTATAATGTATTTGGCTTACTCGAGGCAAGTGCATTGTTGCACAGCAATGCAAATGTAGCCATAATTATGGTGTATTGTTGTATCATATAGCAGGGTCAAGTAGACTCTCCATATTCAAGGTTAATGGTAGGTAATAAGGTTTATTCTTGATGTAGTTAAGGTTAATTAAAAGTAAAGTTTACAACGTCCAAATAGTTTGTCTAGCTTCCAGCAGACATCTTAAAATAAATTTTATGATGAGGAAAGGCCAGAGTGGTCGATCTTCTAAATCTACCAACAGTAATTGCGAGCAATTTTAATGATTTTTCCTTCATAGCCCCATAATTTTTCCTTACCACTGGCAAATGATGTAAGCTGTGCAAAAACCATTTTGTTAGTAACTGTAGTGCAGTTAGGATTGAAATATTCAAGATCAGATACTTGTAGCTCAAGCTAGAACAGTACACTTTGAGCAGTAGAGGGAAGTAGAGTGTGTAGAGAACATGTGATCTTCTGTTCTGTCTCAAGACAATATAGGCCATGAGGGAATGGGAGACTGTTGTGTGAGTATTGATGGTGGGGGGAGAGAAAGGGGAAGGGGGGGGGAAATAAGAGGTGCCACATGACTAACAACATTATTCTGACCTGGAATAGAATTTGAATAGGCATAGTTTAAAAATAGTTGCCAGCTTAACTATTAACATTGTTCAACAAACCCTTCAATGATAATCAACTGGTGGATGGAGTGGAAACATTAGTTTTGAGTAATTGAAATACTGTATTTACAAAGTCTTTCTGTAAACAATAGCATCTTTAGTGCTATAATGCCGTTGCCAGAAGAAAGTATTACAGTAATTTCTCTATGGGTCATGAAATGTTGATAAGGAAGAAAAAAAATTGATGCAGGAAGGAGTAGGCCAAGGGTAGCAATGCTAAAATGAAACTCCTCCAGGAGGGTTGTAGCACCCATCAGCAGGAAGGAGTAGGCCAAGGGCAGCAATGCTAAAATGAAACTCCACCAGGAGGGTCGTAGCACCCATCAAATTAGTTTTCTTTATATCTTTGTTGTTTTTGTAGTACTGTCACCTGCCCCTGCCAGTCCGCTCAAATCCAGTCACTCAGTGAGGCATCAGAGATAATTTGTTTTGCTTCTACGTAATAAGACAAAAGATTATATTACGCCTGCAGAAATGTCACATTGGTTATTTAATTCATCTGTTCATAGTGTTAATTACACTTTTCACCGAAACATGTCAGGTTTGAAAAATTTAAATAGAAGCAAGTTCATTAGGATACTCAGACACCTTAGTATGTTTTCCCTATTTACTTTCTTTGTAGCGAGTCCAACCACCCTCCTTCTCAAGCACAGCCCTTAATCTGTTTGGCATAGAGGAGAAATGATTGTGGACAAGGTGAGACTGGTTCCTGAACAGTTCCCACTGGTGGCTATAGTCGCCGTACGTTAAGTTGGCAAAGAAGCCACACCCCTCTTTCATTGCTAAGGTAGCTGATTGGTTCTTTTACATTGTTAATTTTGCAATACATTTATTCATACTAAGTGTGTTCACAGTTTATAATCAGAGCTGATCTTCAGTATAGTAATATTAATAATTGGTAACATAAAAATTTAAATGATTTTAAGGCATTAGCACTCTGTGTATGCAACAGAACAAAGAAATAATGAATAGGCTTCATTTGAAAATGATGGTGTCTGTGACTTCGACCGTTTTTAATACATGTTTAACATTTTTAACATCCTTTTTAAAGGACTAATGCCTTAAAATTATTTAGATTTTTATGTTCCCAATTTTTTAACAGTAGTATACAGAAGAACAGATTTCATTATAAACTATGAACACAGTGTGAATATATGGAAAGCAACATGAACATTGTATATGAACCAATCTACTACCTTAGCTATGGAAGAGGGGTGTGGCTTCCCCATTGACTTAGAGTAAAATGAGTATAATGTAGGCCAAAAGTTCATTTGGTGTCCGCTCCCTCTCTGGCTTGCAACAGTTTTCAGTATTTGCCCAAATATTTTCAATGGGGTTCATATTGACCCCTTGCCTGGCCACTGGAGCAACTGTGGGTCCTGTCTGCCAGCAAACCATTGCTGAACAGCCCAAGCTGTGTGGATAAGGTAGTGTTCGTGAAGAAAGAGGATGGGGCTGGCGGGAAATGGGAAGTTCCATTCCAGGAGTGACGGAAGGGGAAGTCCTGCAAAATGTTAATATATTTTGCAGCAGTAAACCAGCCCTTAATCCAGGTTAGGTCTCCTATACCATACAGGGAGATCCACCCCCATACGTTCACTGTCACGTGCCCACACTGTGACTTCTCATAGATGTTCCTACTTTCGCATCTGCACAGAAATACAGTTGCACATCTTGTTTCATAGCAGTGTTTCAAGGTTTTGTTAAGTGGCTACATTTAGTTAACTTAAGATAAAGCTTTTCTTATAAGAAATATTTTCCTTTTCAGTTAACCTGACTTAGATTGATATACAGTAAAGAAGGACTTTGAACATACACTTTTAAGTTATATACATACTGCCATTTCACACCTGTAGAATGGCATGAGTGAAAATATAAAATCAGATGAATGAAAGGCAGTCCTAGCCACTATCCTCCTCCATCATTAGTTCAGATTGTCTTAATTTTGAAACAGACCAGGCTCATCCTTATGATTGTTAAGGAAAGTAAAACAAATATACTTACTGTTTTTAGTATGAAGTTTGTATGTGCTCATGCATTTTAGTATTTTATGAATTATATATTATTCTTGCCTAGTATTATCGAATCTCCTTGGTTTTTGCTGGTAAAATCTGCATCATCTGCGACATACTGGCAAGCAAAGGCAAGGCGGCTAGCACGGTATTGGTCGGTGAGTTGCTTCTCCCCAGCAGGTACCCTATGGTAAACTCCCTCTCGTATAAGCTCTGCTGGATAGTCTCCACTGACACTGGCAATTCAGGTCCTCATAGATCTTGACTGCGTTGCTGAAGGGGTTGGCCTGCACTGCATATAGTATGGCCTCGTCTTCCTGGCAGGTGGTCAGCCTTGGCAGTGGTCTCCTTCTATAATGAAATCAAAGCTCTGAAACTCATAACCTATAACTCTTGATAAAATATAGGGGATAATGGCTTTACTGCCAACCAGAATTATAGCACTATATACAGTGATAATTACATTCAAACTATGTTTAACTTACCAAAATCTGTTAGATCACCAGTTTCCTCGTTCCTTCTGATCCACTTTGCTACCGTGGAAGGGGCAATGCCGAGTCGCTGGGCGATGACCCCAAATGGAGAGACTAGTACTGTGAAGGGTGATGATTTGGTTGCACTTAATTAGCTGGTCTTGTCTTGTTGGTGTTGCCATAGTAAACAAGAGAAGCAGTGAAGATATGAAAATACCTCTGTTTGTGTGTGTTGGCTACTTACATTAGTATAAGATGATGTAATTAGCTGGCTTCATGCATTATTTTCACTCAGTCTTATTCTTATACTTTTACTTTATTTCCAACTAGAATTACACTATGTGATTAGTACCGTATAAAATGGGCCATTATCAATAACCGAGACAGAATTTGCTTGGCAAAGATTATGATATTGGGATATTTTAGCATAAGAAGAATACAGGCATTCCTGATACCGTAGACTTGTCACGTCTTTAAATATTTGTTTTGATAACCTGTAGGAACTGCTACATGGCATCGTACATTAGTTCATTACTATAATTATACATAAAATGCAGCAGTTATTATTTCTTTCAGTTTAACGACAACACTGTAGCCTCGACCTGCATACCAAGTGTCCTGAAGGAGAAAATTATGGTCACCACATCACTGTAAAATCACTGCCATGTTTAGTTGTAATTATGTCATAGGCAGAGTGAGTTTAAACAGTATGGCTAGACCTCTCATTAATAAGGACTTATGCTAACGCAAATATTACTTTAGCCAGCCCTATCTTATTTGTTTGCACCAAGCATGCAGGCAATAAGCTCAAAAAAGAATTTTGATAATCACTCAAACAGCAAGCATTGAGCCTATTATGCTATGACAAAATACTGTATATGGTCACAAGTTATACATTTGGTAGGCTTTCTTGTCGTCATCACTATTAAGCAGCTGAAATTTGATTCTGACTGTTTTTATCTTAACCAATAATTTTGATTGGAAGGAAATATTGAGGAAAACAGTAATTATTAGTTGATAACTTTGTACTACAAATATTATATAAGTGTGAATGAGTATAATATGTGCTCACCAACATCGTTAACTGTTTGTTCCCTCCTTACAAATTAGCTCATACACTTATCATTTGTGTAATCATAATGTATCAAACACTACTGGCTGTCTCTTCCATAACTTTTCCTTCACAACTCACCCCCCCCCCCCTCTCTCTCTCTCTCTCTCTCACACACACACACTTCAGAGTTGCTTCAAATCGAGATGAACAGAGTGTCACTATATACAGAGGTCAGTGTTTGCAATGCTAACTGTATTAGCCAGAACTGTGGGTTACTGTACATCCTCTTGTAGTAAAGATACTTTGTTGATGATATTCGATTTTTTTTTTTTTTTTTTTCTTCATGAATTGTTGTTGTTGTGTTCTAACAATACCCTACAAGTCAGGTGAAATTGCAGAATATGAAAGTGTTCAGAGATCTTTCACAGCCCATATTAATGTGGATAAGGAACTAAATTTACTGGGATCAGCTGAAATCTCTTGAGACTATACTCTCGGGAATTATAATAACAGAAAAGGTGTACCATCATCTATACTTAGAAGAAAAATATGGAAGGTATGGTTCTCAACTTGCATTTAGAAATAACATCCTACTGACACTAAAGACATGGAAGAACTTTGTAAATACTACCTGAGGAACCCAGTGGTGTGATATGCACAAAAAAGAGAGAACACCTTAAACATCTGTTGTCCTCAGAAACACCATGGGATGCACAGTGGAGGAGTTTGAGAGTGCTCTGGATAAGTACCTACAAAGTTTACCTGACCAACTAGAGTTTTATTCAATACATCTTGAAGTTTTTGACCTTTGTGCCTCACAACTTGGCACATTTTTAAAGAGAAGCTTTTCACTTCCTCCAAAACTCGTACATGCTATCTCGTCTTTTTCTTTTTCATTTAAGTATCAAAATATCAGTAAAGGCCTGGCTTTGATCTGGACTTTTGTCCGTGAAGCCTCCAATATAAGAAAAAAAGTTTTGTTGACCAGTGACCCAAACCAACACCCTGGACCCAGCCAGGTCTATAGGGTAGAAGACTTCACCGGGTATTAGAATCTGACCTTGTGTGGAACAAATACCCTCATGCTGTAATTTGATTTCTTTATATTTTAAAACATTGAACTCTCCCAACAATCAGCAGAACGTGCAAACCACATTAGTAGCTGAGATTTTTTTATTTTTCATTATTATAGAAGGTGATACACTAAAAATCCCACCCTCTGATATAAGTCTTCAGAATGTAAGGATTCCAGTGATTCTTCTTTCACCAGTATGTATCTTTTGTAACCCATTCTTCTATTTTTGTATCCATTACCTATGAACACTTATTAAACTTACCCAGCAGTCTGTAATTACCTTACTACATTAGCACTTTTTGGGTATTGTACAAGTTCCTGTAGACATCATAGTACTCCATTGGCCATTTCCCTTCACAGTGATAAACGTGGAATTTCCACAAAAGAAATAATCACTGAAATGTAGGAGGATTGGAATAAAGTCATTGAAGTACTGCTGGAATGCTGTGAAACAAAAAGTATATATATATGTGGCATTAATAGCAGTGAGGTTTGTGTTAATATATAAGATACCAAGCACTATCTTGTGAGACATGTCAATACCAGATGCTGTAGCACTTACTGTGGTGAATGATATGCTTCTTCCTGAAGTTTATTTCTTCTTGGGTAAATTGAGGCCTATTGCACATGTTTCTTAGGTACTTTATTTTTTTGGTGTGATTGTTCACTTTTTAAGAGGGTTGTTTTTCACTTGAAAAGCACAGATTTTTCATAAAGACTAGGAAGTTTAGTATCTCACCAATGGGATGCAGATCACAAAACAAATCCATTACATTACATAAGGAAAACCAATTAAGCTGTTACTGTAAGCAAAAATATCATAGTTGACTGGGTCTGCTTCAGAATTACAAGTGTATATCATGGACACAAATGCAATCCTACTGGATTTTGGAGTGGGGAGATACTGTATGATGTCATGTTGTACACTATACATTTTGACTATGTTGCTTGATATTGCCTGTTTGGGCAAGATGAATGAGGTTTTCTTGGGTGGTTATACTTTACCTTTGTCGTGGGAAACAGCGATCAAGTATAATGAACAGTTGAATATAAATATATATATTATATATTATACTTGATCTCTGTTTCCCGTTTCAGCGAGGTAGTGCCAGGAAACACACGAAGAAAGACCCCCCCCCCCACATACACACACACACACATGCATACATGCACAAATCATATATATACATACCAACATATACATATATACATACATATACATACACATGAATATACACATGTACATATTCACACTTGTTCGCCCCCATCCACTCCTGATGCCACCCCGCTCCATGGGAATTAGCATCGCCACCCCCTGCGCTGGTGAGGTAGCGCCAGGAGACAGATGAAACGGCCACATTTGCTGAGACTCAGTCTCTAGCTGTCATGTGTAATGCAGAGAAACCACGGCTCCCTTTCCACATCCAGGTCCCACAAACCTTTCCTTGGTTTACCCCAGACGCTTCACATGCCCTGGTTCAGTCCATTGACGGCACGTCGACCCCGGTATACCACATCGTTCCATTTCACTCTATTCCGTGCACGCCTTTCACTCTCTTGCATGTTCAGGTCCCGACCGCTCAAAATCCCTTTCACTCCATCCTTCCACCTCCAATTTGATCCCCCACTTCTCCTTGTTCCCTCCAACTCTGAAACATATATCTTCTTTGTCAACCTTTCCTCACTCATACGTTCCATACGTCCAAACCATTTCAACACATCCTCTTCTGCTCTCTCAACCACACTCTTTTTATTACCACACATCTCTCTTACCCTT